>JABBOT010000006.1:23228221-23503106 GCA_016165875.1 Acanthopleura granulata | reverse complement strand
TGTAGCGAGGAATTACAGAGTAACAGGTGGACTGCTGGTGGTTTCATGAGCTTGGGTCCTGTGTGTTTGCGTAGGGAACCTGTGAGCAGATCTGACAGATGCACAGTTATCATTGTAGCGAGGAATTACAGAGTAACAGGCGGACTGCTGGTGGTTTCATGAGCTTGAGTCCTGTGTGTTTGCGTAGGGAGCCTGTGAGCAGATCTGACAGATGCACAGTTATCATTGTAGCGAGGAATTACAGAGTAACAGGTGGACTGCTGGTGGTTTCATGAGCTTGGGTCCTGTGTGTTTGCGTAGGGAACCTGTGAGCAGATCTGACAGATGCACAGTTATCATTGTAGCGAGGAATTACAGAGTAACAGGCAGACTGCTGGTGGTTTGATGAGCTGGGTCCTGTGTGTTTGCGTAGGGAACCTGTGAGCAGATCTGACAGATGCACAGTTATCATTGTAGCGAGGAATTACAGAGTAACAGGCGGACTGCTGGTGGTTTCATGAGCTTGAGTCCTGTGTGTTTGCGTAGGGAGCCTGTGAGCAGATCTGACAGATGCACAGTTATCATTGTAGCGAGGAATTACAGAGTAACAGGTGGACTGCTGGTGGTTTCATGAGCTTGGGTCCTGTGTGTTTGCGTAGGGAACCTGTGAGCAGATCTGACAGATGCACAGTTATCATTGTAGCGAGGAATTACAGAGTAACAGGCTGACTGCTGGTGGTTTGATGAGCTTGAGTCCTGTGTGTTTGCGTAGGGAACCTGTGAGCAGATCTGACAGATGCACAGTTATCAGTGTAGCGAGGAATTACAGAGTAACAGGCAGACTGCTGGTGGTTTGATGAGCTTGAGTCCTGTGTGTTTGCGTAGGGAACCTGTGAGCAGATCTGACAGATGCACAGTTATCATTGTAGCGAGGAATTACAGAGTAACAGGCAGACTGCTGGTGGTTTCATGAGCTTGAGTCCTGTGTGTTTGCGTAGGGAACCTGTGAGCAGATCTGACAGATGCACAGTTATCATTGTAGCGAGGAATTACAGAGTAACAGGCAGACTGCTGGTGGTTTGATGAGCTTGAGTCCTGTGTGTTTGCGTAGGGAACCTGTGAGCAGATCTGACAGATGCACAGTTATCAGTGTAGCGAGGAATTACAGAGTAACAGGCAGACTGCTGGTGGTTTCATGAGCTTGGGTCCTGTGTGTTTGCGTAGGGAGTCTGTGAGCAGATCTGACAGATGCACAGTTATCAGTGTAGCGAGGAATTACAGAGTAACAGGCAGACTGCTGGTGGTTTGATGAGCTTGAGTCCTGTGTGTTTGCGTAGGGAACCTGTGAGCAGATCTGACAGATGCACAGTTATCAGTGTAGCGAGGAATTACAGAGTAACAGGCAGACTGCTGGTGGTTTCATGAGCTTGGGTCCTGTGTGTGTGCGTAGGGAACCTGTGAGCAGATCTGACAGATGCACAGTTATCAGTGTAGCGAGGAATTACAGAGTAACAGGCGGACTGCTGGTGGTTTCATGAGCTTGGGTCCTGTGTGTTTGCGTAGGGAACCTGTGAGCAGATCTGACAGATGCACAGTTATCAGTGTAGCGAGGAATTACCGAGTAACAGGCAGACTGCTGGTGGTTTGATGAGCTTGAGTCCTGTGTGTTTGCGTAGGGAGCCTGTGAGCAGATCTGACAGATGCACAGTTATCAGTGTAGCGAGGAATTACAGAGTAACAGGCGGACTGCTGGTGGTTTCATGAGCTTGGGTCCTGTGTGTTTGCGTAGGGAACCTGTGAGCAGATCTGACAGATTCACAGTTATCATTGTAGCGAGGAATTACAGAGTAACAGGCGGACTGCTGGTGGTTTCATGAGCTTGGGTCCTGTGTGTTTGCGTAGGGAACCTGTGAGCAGATCTGACAGATTCACAGTTATCATTGTAGCGAGGAATTACAGAGTAACAGGTGGACTGCTGGTGGTTTCATGAGCTTGAGTCCTGTGTGTTTGCGTAGGGAACCTGTGAGCAGATCTGACAGATGCACAGTTATCAGTGTAGCGAGGAATTACAGAGTAACAGGCGGACTGCTGGTGGTTTCATGAGCTTGGGTCCTGTGTGTTTGCGTAGGGAGCCTGTGAGCAGATCTGACAGATGCACAGTTATCAGTGTAGCGAGGAATTACAGAGTAACAGGCGGACTGCTGGTGGTTTGATGAGCTTGGGTCCTGTGTGTTTGCGTAGGGAGCCTGTGAGCAGATCTGACAGATGCACAGTTATCAGTGTAGCGAGGAATTACAGAGTAACAGGCTGACTGCTGGTGGTTTCATGAGCTTGGGTCCTGTGTGTTTGCGTAGGGAGCCTGTGAGCAGATCTGACAGATGCACAGTTATCAGTGTAGCGAGGAATTACAGAGTAACAGGCGGACTGCTGGTGGTTTCATGAGCTTGGGTCCTGTGTGTTTGCGTAGGGAACCTGTGAGCAGATCTGACAGATTCACAGTTATCAGTGTAGCGAGGAATTACAGAGTAACAGGTGGACTGCTGGTGGTTTCATGAGCTTGAGTCCTGTGTGTTTGCGTAGCGAACCTGTGAGCAGATCTGACAGATGCACAGTTATCAGTGTAGCGAGGAATTACAGAGTAACAGGCGGACGGCTGGTGGTTTCATGAGCTTGAGTCCTGTGTGTTTGTGTAGGGAACCTGTGAGCAGATCTGACAGATGCACAGTTATCATTGTAGCGAGGAATTACAGAGTAACAGGCTGACTGCTGGTGGTTTCATGAGCTTGAGTCCTGTGTGTTTGCGTAGGGAGCCTGTGAGCAGATCTGACAGATGCACAGTTATCATTGTAGCGAGGAATTACAGAGTAACAGGCGGACTGCTGGTGGTTTCATGAGCTTGAGTCCTGTGTGTTTGCGTAGGGAGCCTGTGAGCAGATCTGACAGATGCACAGTTATCATTGTAGCGAGGAATTACAGAGTAACAGGCTGACTGCTGGTGGTTTGATGAGCTTGAGTCCTGTGTGTTTGCGTAGGGAACCTGTGAGCAGATCTGACAGATGCACAGTTATCATTGTAGCGAGGAATTACAGAGTAACAGGCAGACTGCTGGTGGTTTGATGAGCTTGAGTCCTGTGTGTTTGCGTAGGGAACCTGTGAGCAGATCTGACAGATGCACAGTTATCAGTGTAGCGAGGAATTACAGAGTAACAGGCAGACTGCTGGTGGTTTCATGAGCTTGGGTCCTGTGTGTTTGCGTAGGGAGCCTGTGAGCAGATCTGACAGATGCACAGTTATCAGTGTAGCGAGGAATTACAGAGTAACAGGCTGACTGCTGGTGGTTTCATGAGCTTGAGTCCTGTGTGTTTGCGTAGGGAACCTGTGAGCAGATCTGACAGATGCACAGTTATCATTGTAGCGAGGAATTACAGAGTAACAGGCTGACTGCTGGTGGTTTCATGAGCTTGAGTCCTGTGTGTTTGCGTAGGGAACCTGTGAGCAGATCTGACAGATGCACAGTTATCAGTGTAGCGAGGAATTACAGAGTAACAGGCGGACTGCTGGTGGTTTCATGAGCTTGAGTCCTGTGTGTTTGCGTAGGGAGCCTGTGAGCAGATCTGACAGATGCACAGTTATCATTGTAGCGAGGAATTACAGAGTAACAGGCGGACTGCTGGTGGTTTCATGAGCTTGAGTCCTGTGTGTTTGCGTAGGGAGCCTGTGAGCAGATCTGACAGATGCACAGTTATCAGTGTAGCGAGGAATTACAGAGTAACAGGCGGACTGCTGGTGGTTTCATGAGCTTGAGTCCTGTGTGTTTGCGTAGGGAACCTGTGAGCAGATCTGACAGATGCACAGTTATCATTGTAGCGAGGAATTACAGAGTAACAGGCAGACTGCTGGTGGTTTCATGAGCTTGAGTCCTGTGTGTTTGCGTAGGGAACCTGTGAGCAGATCTGACAGATGCACAGTTATCATTGTAGCGAGGAATTACAGAGTAACAGGCGGACTGCTGGTGGTTTCATGAGCTTGAGTCCTGTGTGTTTGCGTAGGGAGCCTGTGAGCAGATCTGACAGATGCACAGTTATCATTGTAGCGAGGAATTACAGAGTAACAGGCGGACTGCTGGTGGTTTCATGAGCTTGAGTCCTGTGTGTTTGCGTAGGGAGCCTGTGAGCAGATCTGACAGATTCACAGTTATCAGTGTAGCGAGGAATTACAGAGTAACAGGCGGACTGCTGGTGGTTTCATGAGCTTGAGTCCTGTGTGTTTGCGTAGGGAGCCTGTGAGCAGATCTGACAGATGCACAGTTATCATTGTAGCGAGGAATTACAGAGTAACAGGCGGACTGCTGGTGGTTTCATGAGCTTGAGTCCTGTGTGTTTGCGTAGGGAACCTGTGAGCAGATCTGACAGATGCACAGTTATCATTGTAGCGAGGAATTACAGAGTAACAGGCTGACTGCTGGTGGTTTCATGAGCTTGGGTCCTGTGTGTTTGCGTAGGGAGCCTGTGAGCAGATCTGACAGATGCACAGTTATCATTGTAGCGAGGAATTACAGAGTAACAGGCTGACTGCTGGTGGTTTGATGAGCTTGAGTCCTGTGTGTGTGCGTAGGGAACCTGTGAGCAGATCTGACAGATGCACAGTTATCAGTGTAGCGAGGAATTACAGAGTAACAGGCAGACTGCTGGTGGTTTCATGAGCTTGAGTCCTGTGTGTTTGCGTAGGGAGCCTGTGAGCAGATCTGACAGATGCACAGTTATCATTGTAGCGAGGAATTACAGAGTAACAGGCTGACTGCTGGTGGTTTCATGAGCTTGGGTCCTGTGTGTTTGCGTAGGGAGCCTGTGAGCAGATCTGACAGATGCACAGTTATCATTGTAGCGAGGAATTACAGAGTAACAGGCTGACTGCTGGTGGTTTCATGAGCTTGAGTCCTGTGTGTTTGCGTAGGGAACCTGTGAGCAGATCTGACAGATGCACAGTTATCAGTGTAGCGAGGAATTACAGAGTAACAGGCAGACTGCTGGTGGTTTCATGAGCTTGAGTCCTGTGTGTTTGCGTAGGGAACCTGTGAGCAGATCTGACAGATGCACAGTTATCATTGTAGCGAGGAATTACAGAGTAACAGGCGGACTGCTGGTGGTTTCATGAGCTTGAGTCCTGTGTGTTTGCGTAGGGAGCCTGTGAGCAGATCTGACAGATGCACAGTTATCAGTGTAGCGAGGAATTACAGAGTAACAGGCAGACTGCTGGTGGTTTGATGAGCTTGGGTCCTGTGTGTTTGCGTAGGGAGCCTGTGAGCAGATCTGACAGATGCACAGTTATCAGTGTAGCGAGGAATTACAGAGTAACAGGCAGACTGCTGGTGGTTTGATGAGCTTGGGTCCTGTGTGTTTGCGTAGGGAACCTGTGAGCAGATCTGACAGATGCACAGTTATCATTGTAGCGAGGAATTACAGAGTAACAGGCGGACTGCTGGTGGTTTCATGAGCTTGAGTCCTGTGTGTTTGCGTAGGGAACCTGTGAGCAGATCTGACAGATGCACAGTTATCATTGTAGCGAGGAATTACAGAGTAACAGGCAGACTGCTGGTGGTTTGATGAGCTTGAGTCCTGTGTGTTTGCGTAGGGAGCCTGTGAGCAGATCTGACAGATGCACAGTTATCAGTGTAGCGAGGAATTACAGAGTAACAGGCAGACTGCTGGTGGTTTGATGAGCTTGAGTCCTGTGTGTTTGCGTAGGGAACCTGTGAGCAGATCTGACAGATGCACAGTTATCATTGTAGCGAGGAATTACAGAGTAACAGGCGGACTGCCGGTGGTTTCATGAGCTTGGGTCCTGTGTGTTTGCGTAGGGAGCCTGTGAGCAGATCTGACAGATGCACAGTTATCAGTGTAGCGAGGAATTACAGAGTAACAGGCAGACTGCTGGTGGTTTCATGAGCTTGAGTCCTGTGTGTTTGCGTAGGGAGCCTGTGAGCAGATCTGACAGATGCACAGTTATCAGTGTAGCGAGGAATTACAGAGTAACAGGCGGACTGCTGGTGGTTTGATGAGCTTGAGTCCTGTGTGTTTGCGTAGGGAGCCTGTGAGCAGATCTGACAGATGCACAGTTATCATTGTAGCGAGGAATTACAGAGTAACAGGCAGACTGCTGGTGGTTTCATGAGCTTGAGTCCTGTGTGTTTGCGTAGGGAACCTGTGAGCAGATCTGACAGATGCACAGTTATCAGTGTAGCGAGGAATTACAGAGTAACAGGCAGACTGCTGGTGGTTTGATGAGCTTGAGTCCTGTGTGTGTGCGTAGGGAACCTGTGAGCAGATCTGACAGATGCACAGTTATCAGTGTAGCGAGGAATTACAGAGTAACAGGCTGACTGCTGGTGGTTTCATGAGCTTGAGTCCTGTGTGTTTGCGTAGGGAGCCTGTGAGCAGATCTGACAGATGCACAGTTATCAGTGTAGCGAGGAATTACAGAGTAACAGGCAGACTGCTGGTGGTTTGATGAGCTTGAGTCCTGTGTGTGTGCGTAGGGAACCTGTGAGCAGATCTGACAGATGCACAGTTATCAGTGTAGCGAGGAATTACAGAGTAACAGGCGGACTGCTGGTGGTTTGATGAGCTTGGGTCCTGTGTGTTTGCGTAGGGAGCCTGTGAGCAGATCTGACAGATGCACAGTTATCATTGTAGCGAGGAATTACAGGGTAACAGGCAGACTGCTGGTGGTTTGATGAGCTTGAGTCCTGTGTGTTTGCGTAGGGAGCCTGTGAGCAGATCTGACAGATGCACAGTTATCAGTGTAGCGAGGAATTACAGAGTAACAGGCGGACTGCTGGTGGTTTCATGAGCTTGGGTCCTGTGTGTTTGCGTAGGGAACCTGTGAGCAGATCTGACAGATGCACAGTTATCAGTGTAGCGATTAATTACAGAGTAACAGGCAGACTGCTGGTGGTTTCATGAGCTTGGGTCCTGTGTGTTTGCGTAGGGAACCTGTGAGCAGATCTGACAGATGCACAGTTATCAGTGTAGCGAGGAATTACAGAGTAACAGGCTGACTGGTGGTGGTTTCATGAGCTTGGGTCCTGTGTGTTTGCGTAGGGAACCTGTGAGCAGATCTGACAGATGCACAGTTATCAGTGTAGCGAGGAATTACAGAGTAACAGGCTGACTGCTGGTGGTTTCATGAGCTTGGGTCCTGTGTGTTTGCGTAGGGAACCTGTGAGCAGATCTGACAGATGCACAGTTATCAGTGTAGCGAGGAATTACAGAGTAACAGGCTGACTGCTGGTGGTTTCATGAGCTTGAGTCCTGTGTGTTTGCGTAGGGAGCCTGTGAGCAGATCTGACAGATGCACAGTTATCAGTGTAGCGAGGAATTACAGAGTAACAGGCGGACTGCTGGTGGTTTGATGAGCTTGGGTCCTGTGTGTTTGCGTAGGGAACCTGTGAGCAGATCTGACAGATGCACAGTTATCATTGTAGCGAGGAATTACAGAGTAACAGGCGGACTGCTGGTGGTTTGATGAGCTTGAGTCCTGTGTGTTTGCGTAGGGAGCCTGTGAGCAGATCTGACAGATGCACAGTTATCAGTGTAGCGAGGAATTACAGAGTAACAGGCAGACTGCTGGTGGTTTGATGAGCTTGAGTCCTGTGTGTTTGCGTAGGGAGCCTGTGAGCAGATCTGACAGATGCACAGTTATCATTGTAGCGAGGAATTACAGAGTAACAGGCAGACTGCTGGTGGTTTGATGAGCTTGAGTCCTGTGTGTTTGCGTAGGGAACCTGTGAGCAGATCTGACAGATGCACAGTTATCAGTGTAGCGAGGAATTACAGAGTAACAGGCTGACTGCTGGTGGTTTCATGAGCTTGAGTCCTGTGTGTTTGCGTAGGGAGCCTGTGAGCAGATCTGACAGATGCACAGTTATCAGTGTAGCGAGGAATTACAGAGTAACAGGCGGACTGCTGGTGGTTTCATGAGCTTGAGTCCTGTGTGTTTGCGTAGGGAACCTGTGAGCAGATCTGACAGATGCACAGTTATCATTGTAGCGAGGAATTACAGAGTAACAGGCGGACTGCTGGTGGTTTCATGAGCTTGAGTCCTGTGTGTTTGCGTAGGGAGCCTGTGAGCAGATCTGACAGATGCACAGTTATCAGTGTAGCGAGGAATTACAGAGTAACAGGCTGACTGCTGGTGGTTTCATGAGCTTGGGTCCTGTGTGTTTGCGTAGGGAGCCTGTGAGCAGATCTGACAGATGCACAGTTATCAGTGTAGCGAGGAATTACAGAGTAACAGGCGGACTGCTGGTGGTTTCATGAGCTTGGGTCCTGTGTGTTTGCGTAGGGAACCTGTGAGCAGATCTGACAGATGCACAGTTATCAGTGTAGCGAGGAATTACAGAGTAACAGGCGGACTGCTGGTGGTTTCATGAGCTTGAGTCCTGTGTGTTTGCGTAGGGAGCCTGTGAGCAGATCTGACAGATGCACAGTTATCATTGTAGCGAGGAATTACAGAGTAACAGGTGGACTGCTGGTGGTTTCATGAGCTTGAGTCCTGTGTGTTTGCGTAGGGAACCTGTGAGCAGATCTGACAGATGCACAGTTATCATTGTAGCGAGGAATTACAGAGTAACAGGCGAACTGCTGGTGGTTTCATGAGCTTGAGTCCTGTGTGTTTGCGTAGGGAACCTGTGAGCGGATCTGACAGATGCACAGTTATCATTGTAGCGAGGAATTACAGAGTAACAGGCAGACTGCTGGTGGTTTCATGAGCTTGAGTCCTGTGTGTTTGCGTAGGGAACCTGTGAGCAGATCTGACAGATGCACAGTTATCATTGTAGCGAGGAATTACAGAGTAACAGGCGGACTGCTGGTGGTTTCATGAGCTTGAGTCCTGTGTGTTTGCGTAGGGAACCTGTGAGCAGATCTGAGAGATGCACAGTTATCATTGTAGCGAGGAATTACAGAGTAACAGGCGGACTGCTGGTGGTTTGATGAGCTCGGGTCCTGTGTGTTTGCGTAGGGAGCCTGTGAGCAGATCTGACAGATGGACAGTTACTTGTACCTGAGCAGCTATTTTGATCGGTTTTGCCACTCAGAGCTTGACGAGAATGTTTTCAAAAACTCAAATATGGACCCTAGAAAAATTCCTGGATCCAACACTGGATAGATTGTACAGACAATAACGCAAGGATTATAATCCGCCATTTATTTTCACCAAACCCCGACCTATATAAACAGCAAGCAATGGATCATATCTGCAACTTCCCCGTCCATGGGTGGGTTTGAACTCACAACCCTGTGTGTCCTGGAGAGGCAACAAGCTTGGCCACTGGACCACTTGGCCACTGGGCCTCTGATATTCTGGTGTAAAATGCTGGGCGCCATTCACATCTGACAATCAGACCATCAATGAAGGGTGCAGGGTGGTTGGTGGAACCTTAATCCCACATCACACAAAATCCTCTGCTTTTGATTGGACTGTAATGGTCACATGGGAGACATGTATAACTTTATATCTTGTAGCAGTTGCTATATGCATCTGCTGACTCAACAGTAGGAAGAACGCTATGACCTAACAGTTACAGTGTGATGCAACAATGACACTTTAACAACACGTCACAAAGGAATGTTGACACAACATTGTCAGTAATGTTATAACGTCATAATTCCTATATGAATCTCTAGCTCCTCTATGTGACAGGAAATTACTGTTCAGGCCTCTCTTGTTTTTGAAGAAACAAAATTCAGTGTAGCTGTTAGCATGTTTAGAGTCTTCTGCGGGATAAATTTGTTACATGGTTACTGAGTGAACTTAGGATACTAAACTTCCATGGGGTCAATAGGCCTCATATTGGACAAGGCATCAGTCAAGCTGAATATAAGACTTGCTGACCCAATATAGTTTTGTATCCCTTCACTCAGTAACCATATAACTAATACTATGCATCAGACATGCGATCCTAGCTAGTTGGAGATTGAGTTCTTACCAGATGCCGACATTGTTGTTCATGGCCACCCGCTTGTCTGAGATGATGGCTGTATGGATTCAATCTGTTATATATCGTGTGGCACTGTTAGGATTGGCTCTGTCCAGTGTATAACAGTGTGTACTCACAATACATACAGCGCACTTCTCCCCAAAGTCAGAGCGGAGTTCTTATCCGTCTTCACAATATCCCCAGACAAGCCTGCCACCGGAACAATTGTCCATGGTACATCAAGCCTTAACAGTTACTCACACTTATCATCAAACTCATAGTTCATCATTTGGGAATCTTTCAGTATAAGGCTGTTATTTGAAAAGCTTCTGATGGTTATGACCTCTGTTGTCCATCTCAAATGCCCAGGGGCAGCTGGATTGTGACAGTTTATTTGTTTGTTTGATTTGTGTTTCGTGCAGTACCGGTACACAAGAATATTTCACTTTATGCTCGATGGTGACAAGTACTATGGTGGGAGGAAAATCAGCGCACAGTGATTTAGGAAGCCCACGACCATCCGCAGGTTGCTGACCAGCCTTCCCACGTGGGAGGATAGTGACAAGGTGCATGGATATATCAGAAAAAACACCTGTTAAATATGCTGGACTAGCATATTCCGAATTTCTCTCTGTACGCGGTCTTTGCGTGTAATGAGAAGTTGTTACAGTAATCAAAACAGGCTGGGACTTCTGGGGTGTGTCTTAAAACTGTACGTGGAAATCTACAGAGACTTGTAGAACTGGACCACATGTATAGGTACTTAGTAGTATATATCTTATGCTGGTATATTACACTGTATGATATTTAAATCTTGCGTCCAATTGAACATTCTCATATTCTTTAAACACCTTTCATATGAAAATGCAAATTTTTCTCCAAAGATTTGTAAAAGGTTGCGGATGTGCTTGACTATGAAGATCTCTACATGTTCCTGAATTCAGTCCTCTCGATATAGTGTGATGTATAATCTATAATGCTAGAGAAGCTTGTTGTGTTTTTATGCAGTCAATTAATAACTTCTGTTCTCTTGGATTACAAAACTTTAACAACATAATTACATTCAGATGTGTTGGCAGCTAGATTACTGTACGCATGCATGTCGAAATGCAGTGTTACACTCCACTTGTCCGAGCTTCTACTGCATGTACTTGTAGATGCGATATAACGCTAATTGGGAGTTACGAGTTCAAACACTTCAGTCTTAGAAGGTAAAAAGAGTTCAGCTGTGCCATGTGATGTGTCAGGCAATTGTCAGGCAAATGGCAGGCAAGTTTGTTCATTTTAATTTACCAGTCGCCTGTCTTGCTATGTTCGGAAGGTACAAATAACCTCTCCTTCCATCAGGAGCTTCATAAATTAAAAAACTTTCAGCTCCTTAATTTTCCCTACGGTACATCTGGTCTGAGTAACTTTTTTGAAACTTCCCTTAGATGCCCACATTATAGTAAATGTAAACAGAAATAGTTGCCTAACATTTTTGACAGGTCACATGGTATGGTAGGACTTTTCTTACCTTTAGCGATAAAAGAGTTCAATCACTGCCCAATTGTACTTAGACATATGCATATCTAACGCATCTAGGGTTGGCGTGAAGACAGTGGTGCAAAATGTACTTCAAGATGAGAAGCTAAGTGAAGCAAATCGTCAAAACAAAGAAGGATTAGCAATTTTACAAAAGGGCAAGATGAAGTCCTCTTGCATTATGATTGGCTATTCCTTTTGTCAGTGCTCAAAGTTATGAAGGATTTTATTTGAACACATTCAGCAGCTGGCTAGTAACATTGCATAAAACTTCAATACATGCTGGAGGCCTCTGTGATTGAGGGGGTTAGCACACTCTTGCAGCGCAATGACCCAGGTGCCTCTCACCACCAAGATCTCTCTGAATTCAAGCTCAGCTCATGCTGATTCTCTCTGGTCATACATAGAGGGTCCCCGAGCAACCTGCAATTGGTCGTCAGTTTAGCCCTGTTTCATCCCACCACAATGCTGGCCACTGTCCTACAGGTGGAAATATTCTTGAGTACGGCATAAAAACACAAGTCAAACAACAAAATAACTAAATCAAAGAGACATGTATATACACATACATTCATGTACACATAGAGTTATGTTATAAAGTTATAAAGTTGGTAATAAACATATACAGTAATATTGCAAATACATGTAAATATGAAAGGCCTGACTTTCAGTTATCGTTATAGCTGTTGAAAAGAGCTCTAGGAAAACTCTGATATTCCACAGTTTTTCCAGGTATCATTTACAAGGATAAAAGGTACATTCTCATCTGTTTGTGCATAGAAAAAGCTAATAAAGGAATAAGCGTATATTCAACTCTGCAAATTTGCCATAAAAACAGAAGACATGTAAAGTATTTGTCATCAGGGAATGCGATGGATGCACATGTCTTTGTGTACATCAATCCCTGACCGTGTCAGTTAGGATGATATCTACATGTATGCTAAGCTGGCAGTGGTGTTGATCCTCTTACCAAGTCGGCATATTACTTTTGGCTCACGTCTATAGTCATGGGCATTTCTGCCATTGTGCCACACCATAAAAGCAAAGGTGTTTCTTTAAATAAGGAGGAGTTTATTAGAAAACCAGATGGAAGTGGAATTTTTTGACCATATGTACGTGCGGGACAGAAAACCGAGTCCATAAAACGCTGCAGGCTAGTATAATCTCCGCTAGGTCGTTAAGTTTTATTGCATGTCTGAATGTATGGCATACAGAGCGAGGTCCAGATACAAATTGTAATTTCTTTTCCGGGACCATCCCTAAGAATTGACCTTTTAGTGAGAATACAAAGACAAAAGCCTTCCTTGATGAATACTGATGACTCGGTTACCATAGTGACAGAGACACCTATTGGGTGGTATGAGACACTACGTCTTCCTAATGGAGTAAAAGGGAGGCCATTTACCCTTGCAAGATAGTTAATGGTCATCCACAGCTCTTGTTAGGCAATCATTAAAAAAAAAAGTCATTCTGCAAGACGCGACTGACCCCCAAAGGGCTTCACTCTAATGTTTGCTTAACTGTTTTGGATTTTTTTTCGGTTGAGCTCACTTCTTATTTTTGTCCCAACGTTACTTTCTTCAGCACCCTTGTTTTTTTCATTATACATTTAGTCCTGTTAGTCAGAAGGAAAAAAAAAAAAAAAATTTCTGCTGACATACATATATTTATTTCTGATCGGTCAGGATATATTCAACAAAGTTATTCTTTACGATGGCCTTACATGCAGCATCTTACAGCTCTATGCACAATTCACGCTGAACACAGCTACTGTGTCATGCTTATATTGGGCACATGATACAGTGTGAATGCATCCATGGTGGTTTTTTTAATCCGATGCGACCCTCAGATGTATCGTACACACACACAGGGTGATCAATGACTCAGGTATGGGTAACGGCGCGGTGTTTGTGCCTGTAACACTCCAGGATGTTAGCCCTGTTTTTGACGCTTGTTTCCAGTTTATCCTAAGTGATGTGTGAGAGAAGCGTTGATTTAAATCCTTCCTGGAACTGTAGCCTGAGGTAGAGATGGGCTATAACTGCCAACTGTTCTGTAAATCCCAGTGTTTAAAATGAAGCCAGAAGTACACAATAGAAAGAAAGAGTCGGTCATTATATAGAAACAGCTGGGCTGATTCCAAAAAGCAGGTAATTGGCTTTCTGGTTTAAATGTATTTATTTCACTTGTTTACACAGTAAGCCATATATATATATATATATATATATATATATATATATGCTTATATCCTGTAATACTGGAAATGATGTGTACATTGTAAAGTGTTGTAAGAAAGTAAAACTACATTTTGACTTTTTTGGACGCTGCCTTTTGGATGTTTGGTAAGTTTGACGTTAAAAGGTGGGGTACGGACAAAAGCTAGGTTAGTTATTAAATTATGATGTGTTGAAGACACTGAGGCAGCTGCCAGGTGTCCTGTGCATACATTTCAATTACTCCTAGACCTTGTGTGTGTGCACATGTCTCTAGTGTACATTGCACCTGTAGTTCACAAACTAATTAGACACCTCCATGCACAGCTACATGTTGTTGTTCTTTTTTTTTGGAGGGGGGGCTTTTTTTTTTTTTTTTGGTCATTGAATACAAAATTCTTCCACCCTAAATGTACAGTGTTTCTGTAGAATACAATCTACTGCATTTGTTTATTAACTCCCGGCAGGAATATAAGCCAGGTTTGTAGTTTGTCATGATATCTCTTCTCTTATAACAAATGGCTACAATTTTTTACGGGATACTTACCTGATGTCTTTTACCTGTGTCAACAAAATCCGGCCATGAATACCTTGGCTTTTAGAGCATTTTGGAATGATCAAATTTCATGAGAAACAATGTGTTCCCCTGTCAATTGGTGGCCAGTAATTTGTTATGGGGTAAAAGTATGTAATCAGTAAGTAAGCGCAGCAGTAAACTGGGTGCCTTTTAGCAGCATCCTGACCCATGCAAGTGAGAATTGGTCCTGTGGTGGGCTATCTGGCATGCGAGCTACACACACACACACACACGCACGCACACACGCACACACGCGGAAGATCTACCTGTACATATGTCTAGTCAGAGCCTGGTGCCTTGTCGTCTTTCAGAGCCTGGTGCCTTGTTATCTGTCAGAGCCTGGTGCCTTGTGGTCTGTCAGAGCCTGGTGCCTTGTTGTCTGTCTGGTGCCTTGTCGTCAGTCAGAGCTTGGTGCATTGTCGTCTGTCAGAGCCAGGTGCCTTGTCATCTGTCAGAGCCAGGTGCCTTGTCGTGTGTCTGGTGCCTTGTGGTCTGTCAGAGCCTGGTGCCTTGTCGTCTGTCAGAGCCTGGTGCCTTGTGGTCTGTCAGAGCCTGGCGCCTTGTGGTCTGTCAGAGCCTGGTACCTTGTCGTCTGTATGTATTGGGGGTACACACTGTTATACACTGGGCAGAGCCAATCCTAATAACACCACACAATATATTTGCCTGCAAACTGGTCACAGAGGATCTTGTGCAGGACTTTGCCCTAAACTGTTTGCCTGCAAACACTTATGAAATATTAAATCAGTATCATCTTTAAAGTACATGGATGAGTATTTTTTAAATTATGCATGTAAATAACCCACTTTAATGTGGAGTAAATAATTGTTTTATGCAGAGTGTGGCATAAATTGCCAATAGAGTTTTTAAAGGCATGACTGCCCTATTAGAATGCCTTATTTAGGCCAGTATAACTGCCCTTGAGATGGCAAGTAGTGTCTTCATAGCGAGCAGGAATTAACCTGTGGTTCAACCCCAAGTCTTGTCAAAATTTTTTTTTCTTTTATTTTTTCACTTGGTACTTACATAGCACTACTGTCTGTCTGCACGGTGTCCTGTCTTGCTCCATTTGGAGTGTTATAGGGTTGTGTACTATGATGGGTTGTCGTGTCTGGTGTCATGTTCTTTGATGGATGGGTGTCATGCCGAGTGTCATGTGCTCTGAGGGTGGAGTGTCCTGTGTGGTGTAATGTTCTCTGATTGATGGATGTCGTGTCTAGTGCCTCTGATGGGTAGGTGTTGTGTCTGGTATCGTACTCTGATGGCTGGGTGTTGTGTCTGGTATCATGTTCTCTGATGGCTGGGTGTTGTGTCTGGTATCATGTTCTCTGATGGCTGGGTGTTGTGTCTGGTATCATGTACTCTGATGGCTGGGTGTTGTGTCTGGTATCATGTCCTCTGATGGCTGGGTGTTGTGTGTGGTGTCATGTTCTCTGATGGCTGGATGTTGTATGTGGTGTCTTGTTCTCTGATGGCTGGGTGTTGTGTCTGGTATCATGTACTCTGATGGCTGGGTGTTGTGTCTGGTATCATGTACTCATATTGGGTGAGTGTTGTTGGGTGTGTAGTCATGTACTTTGATTATCGGGTGTGGTGTCTGGTGTCATGTTCTCTGATGAATTGGTGTCATGTTCTCTGATGAATTGGTGTCATATCTGGTGTTATGTTCTCTGATGAATTAGTGTCATGTCTGGTGCCATGTTCTCTGATGGATGGGTGTCATGTCTGGTTCGTTCTCTGATGGATGGTGGTATGTCTGGTGTCATGTTCTCTGATGAATTGGTGTCATGTTCTCTGATGAACTGGTGTCACGTCTGATGTCATGTTCTCTGATAGATGGGCGTTGTGTCTGGTGCCATGTATTTTTTTAGTGGGTGGTGTTGTGTCTGATGTCATGTATTCTCAGTGGGTGGCGTTGTGTCTGATGTCATGTATTCTCAGTGGGTGGCGTTGTGTCTGATGTCATGTATTCTTAGTGGGTGATGTGATGCACTCATGCGTGGTGGGAATCATGTCATGTTCTCTGATGGCTGGGTGTTGTGTGTGGTATCATGTTCTCTGATGGCTAGGTGTCATGTCTGATGTCATGTTTTCTTGGTGGGTGGTGTTGTGTCTGATGCCATGCACACATGCTTGGTGGGAATCATGTGTCATGTCATGTTCTCATACAGGGTGGTTATCATATCTGGTGTGATGTAATCATATTAGGTGCGTATCATATCTGGTGTCATATCAAAGATAAATATGTTGATTTTAACTGGAAATCAGCTAAAGCTGTAGTATGCATAGTAACAAGAATCTGTATGTTATATCTCATTGCTGTCAATTTCTCCATTTGCTGGTGTCATTGAAAGGATCTAGCCTGAGTGTGTACAGAAGTATGGACTTCTAACCGTACAATCTCTTATCTGTTTAATGGACATAACAGACACTTGTGGGTGTCTCAAATCATCCAATTATTCCAAAGTTTCCAGACTGAAATGGTGTCTTTGGAGCCATGGTAGCCTTGTAGGAATGACAGTTGAAAGAACGGTAAGGGAAGATGACTTCCTGGCTTTGGATCCAGAGAGAACTCTTGAGGTTTCAACCAGCCGTTGATCTCCAACTGAACTGGTGCCAGATTGGTGGAAAACAATAACACGCGATATCTACACAAAAATTCTGGAAATGTTGTACAACGTACAGAGAGTAAGAGAGACAAGATTCTGACTGGCTGTGTGCATGATTCTTTATTGGTTATATATTCTTCGCTTTATTCTGTCATGTGTTTTGCATCTCTTAGTTTTAAGGGCTCACCATGCCTGTCATTGTGGTTGTTAAGATGAAGACTGTTCATTCTACATTTGACAATCAGTATGTGATGTAACTGTCTGTATGTGATGTGACTGTCTGTATATGATGTGACTGTCTACATTGTGTAAAGGAAATGACCGGGGAAGCAATGGGTAAAGGGGTCAGGTCTGGACCCTTGTAAAAGAGTGTGGTTTGAAGAAACTAGGCTGAAAAAACATTTTTTTGATTTTTTTGGTATCAGAACAACTTATTTTAAGGTAGATAATAACACACACTCAATTGTGAATATATTTCGTAAATGCATCTGTATAAATGGGGACGTAATTGTGAAAAAGAATTTGACCAATCAGTAGGCAGGGTTTTTTAAAGCGTTAGTAGTACATTTGACATGAATCATTACCATTCTATCTTTTGAATGTATACAACGCTTCTCCTATATGTATACGAACTAGATGCAGCTGCCCCTTGTTTTGTCAGTGCATAGATCAGAACAAGAAACTACTGGGATGCCACAGTGTGGAGATTTTGGCTGCACAGAGGGCATGCTGAATACAGATGGGAAGGAGTCTGGATTAACATTTCACCGCTAGAGAGCGACAGACCCGACTTCAGGTTGATGAAATGTTAACGGCTATGGGAGCTTACAGCTATAAAGCATATGTTTCCTAATGAATGTCTAAAAAATATCAGAGGGTGTTTTTTTTTTTTTTCATCAAATGTTATTTTTTAATAGTAGTTTACGTTACACTTCCCCAATCTTTTCGATCTAGGTCTAACAGACTCTACTTCTGAACAGCACCATATGGCTACAATACTGCATAAAGGAGATTGGCACTAATCATTCATTGATGTCCAAAAATACTTGTAATTCAGTTTTCGCAAGCCCATCTCATGCTGGCTTCCCCTCCAGATGTGCGTGGGAAGGTCCGCCAGCAAGCTACGAATGGTCATGGGTTTTCCCCAGGTTCTGCCCAGTTTCCTCTCACTATAATGCTGTTGCTATCGTGAGTGAAATATTCTTGAGCACGGCATGAAATACCATTCAGGTACATAGATCAAATATGATACATGTACTTATGATTAAATTCTTCTTGTAGGCTAGTTGCACGTACATTTAATATGAACTATACAGTGTGTTAATATTTATTACGTTGTTCTAGGGTATAAACTTGTAGGCCTTAACTCAACAATATATACCACTTAATCAGGGAATGGTAGTCTCCTTTATGAGTGTATATAAACATCCAGTATGATGTTAGTTATTGAGCAGTATTGGTTTGGCCCTGTGTGTTTATCTTAGTATCTGACTGTGGCCAGGAAAATCATTTAAGTCGGTCTTGTCAGACACGTTGGGGGCATGACCACATGGGATGGCTATCAGACAGGTCTGAATTAAGGCAGGCATTTGTATTGGTGGTGTTAAGCTGTGGATTACTTACACACTACATGTGGTCGTATGTGCATGTGGTTACAGTGGATTACTTACAGAGTACATGTGGTTACAGTGGATTACTTACAGAGTACATGTGGTTACAAAGGATTACTTACACAGTATATGTGGTTACAATGGATTACTTACACAGTACATGTGGGTACAATGGATTACTTACACAGTACATGTGGGTACAATGGATTACTTACACAGTATATGTGGTTACAATGGGTTACTTACACAGTGCATGTGGTTACAATGGGTTACTTACACAGTACATGTGGTTACAATGGATTACTTACACAGTATATGTGGTTACAATGGGTTACTTACACAGTACATGTGGTTACAATGGGTTACTTACACAGTACATGTGGTTACAATGGGTTACTTACACAGTAGATGTGGTTACAATGGATTACTTACACAGTACATGTGGTTACAATGGGTTACTTACACAGTACATGTGGTTGTATGTGCATGTGGTTACAATGGATTACTTACACAGTACATGTGGTTACAATGGGTTACTTACACAGTAGATGTGGTTACAATGGATTACTTACATAGTACATGTGGTTACAATGGGTTACTTACACAGTAGATGTGGTTACAATGAATTACTTACACAGTGCATGTGGTTACAATGGATTGCTTACACAGTACATGTGGTTACAATGGATTGCTTACACAGTACATGTGGTTGCAATGGATTACTTACACAGTACATGTAGTGACAATGGATTACTTACACAGTACATGTGGTTGCAATGGATTACTTACACAGTACATGTAGTGACAATGGATTACTTACACAGTATATGTGGTTGCAATGGATTACTTACACAGTACATGTGGTTGTATGTGTAGAGGGTTGGTCAGTATGCCAGTTCTTTTTTTTTTTTTTTTTTCCTTGCCAAGGTTTGGTGGATTTGTCTGCCATGGGTTACTTCTGCATGTGAAAGGTTAATTGGCCAGGTACCTGGCAGGGTGTCTCCTGTATTGTAGAGCGCATGCAAGACAACTTTCACACCATTAAGCTTGCTTTTCACACAAATTCATACATTAATTTGAAAGTAATATGCTATGCCCAGATTTAATTTGTAGGATGTTTTTTTTCTTGAATCAGAACCAAATCCTGTGAGCAATGAGATTGACACTGACTTGATGGTGAAATGCTATACTGTTGAAACGGACTGACTTACTTAGTACTGCAGTCATGATCTTTTGTGGACTGAGAAAGACATTGGAAACCTGTATATCTAACCTGCTTGTCATTTATTATATGGATTAAATGGAATTTAATTCCCCACCCTTTAATGTCAAATTTAAATTTGGTAGCTGACACCATTTGTTGTGTTCCTTCTGCAGAACCTTAAGATTTTATTTATTTATTTATTTGATCGGTGTTCTACGCCATACTGAAGAATATTTCACTTACACGACGGCAGCCAGCATTATGGTGGGAGGAAACCAGGCAGAGCCCGGGGGAAACCCACGACCATCCGCAGTTTGCTGGCAGACCTTCCCACGTATGGCCGGAGAGGAAGCCAACATGAGCTGGTCTTGAACTCACAACATGGGTGGGAGGCTTCGGGTCATTGTGCTGCGATAGCGTGCTAACCGACTGAGCCACGGAGGCCCCCAGAAGCTTAAGACGCCTGTCTCTTGCTGTTGGATGGAGTTTCTGTATAGGTGCAATCAGTCCTTATGGCCACAGCCTGTATGTCATGTACAATTACATTGTTATTCCTTCAGCATTCTGAGTTGTCTGCATTATTACTCTTTTTGTGCTTTCATCAGTTTTGTGTTTGACGTGACCCTATAATCACCTTCGATTTATGTGGCAATAAGCTTAATGGACGGGATATGTCAAGAGCACTGTTGTAGATGCCCTAACTCCAAACGGTAATCACACACATGTATGACTGCCATGGGAAGTGTTTTGTAGTCTCTCAAAAACCTGTGCTGTCTTGCATTGCTGGGTAACCAGCAAACAGTCTTACAGCAGGAAGAGTGGAAATAAGGGAAACAGTGGACACAACAACAAATGAGCACACTTCCCCATGTACATGGAGTTAAATTGCAGACTCCACATGTACATGTATTAAGACTTTGGTGACATTTCCACTGTGGCTTATATAACAAGTTTGTGAGATAGTGCTAGTGGAAATACACGTGATTAAGTGTGGCGCTCAGTACTGAGAGCTTTGGACATTAGGAAACAGGACTGGTTGGCTCGGTGTCGGTATAATGTTTCTCAGTGGGGTGTCATGTCTGGTGTCTTCGGCATGATGCTGCAGTGGCGCCACGGACTCGCCCTGCCACAAGAAGGCACTGTATGTACAGCAACATTCTAAGGAATTCTCATCATCGTATGACTGAAAAATTGTTGAGTACCACCTAAACCCAAGCATATACACATATACATGATTAAGCGTACATTGACAACATGCATACTTTGCACTCAGATCTGATTCTGGCATGTATGGGAACTGCGTGATGCTTTATTTTGATGAGCTCATTCTGATTTGATTCTGGCCACCGATTTGATTCTGGCGACATTTTGGGGGGAGGGGGGACAGACTTTATTCTGGGGTCCATATTCTGGGAATTGAGTGGATCCAGGCGACTTTTTAACGGCCTCTACTATCAGTTCGGATAACAACCTGAGATGTTTGGTCCTGGCCTGTTCCGGCTCAGGGTGTCTGCCAGATAACTGTCTGTTGGAACACCAGATGCCCGTCTCTGTGTCGTGCTGATTAGAGGTGAATCGTTACCACAGGATGACTCTGACCCTGCACCCTGAGCACCAGCTTGGGGCAAGTTAAGAAATTGATAGTTGTCTGGCCTTCTCCAGTTTTGATGAGATTTTATGCACATTTTTCACTTTAAAAACCTTCACTCTCTTGAACCTGTACATGTTTGTTTTTTTTTTATTGATTGCTGTGGTACACATTTGTTGAACTGAATTATAATGAAGAGCCTAGAACGACTTCACCTTTAGCAGCAGCTGGTGCCAGATGGAATGATTGATGGGTATTATGGTCCTCTGGTTTTGATCAAATTTTGATGAAATTTACGCACTTTTTTATAGACACTTTCAGTCTCAAGAACCTCATGACTTTGATTCATTCTCTTACTTTGCTACAGTATTCAGTATTTCCTGAAAAAGATTATAGATTATACTAAAGATTGTAATAAGAAAAATTATAACAGCGTGATGCTATAGATCTTTGTTCAAAGACATGTAAGACGATTTAGAAAAAAGATGTTTTGAGTTGATTGTCTGCACCGACCAATCAGTTCACCCAATCCTTTACATGCCCTCGTGATTGAAAGAAGGTCGAGCCCATTTTTATCCCTCTCTCTCGGCAGCCATCAATCCCGTCCCACCCTGTCAGAATTCAGGAGGCATGTATAGGTCTAGTCCTGTGCACCAGGGAAATTGTTGTATGTTAGAGCGCTTTATACAGTGTACTTTTGTGTATCTCCTGTTGTGTATCTCCTTTTGTGTATCCCCTTTTGTGTATCTCCTGTTGTGTATATCCTTTTGTGTATCTCCTGTTGTGTATCCCCTTTTGTGTATCTCCTTTTGCGTATCTCCTTTTGTATATCCCCTGATCATGAGGAGGCCAGCTACGGTGCACAGTACATAAACGTAACCTACCCGAAATCCTGAAGAAGGGTGACTAGTGCACTTTCAAGACATTTAACTCCTAGAATTGTGAAGACTAAAATGTATTGCTCAGGTAGAGGCGTATGTGAACTTATAGAAATAGCCTCTTTTGGATAAGCTTCCTCTTCAGCCGTATGTGGGAGGGGCTGCCAGCAACCTGCGAATGATCGTGGGTTTCCCCCGGGCTCTTCCCGGGTTTCCTCCCACCATAATGCTGGCTGTCGTCGTGTGAGTGAAGTGTTCTTGAGTACGGCGTAAAACATTAATCAAATAAATAAATAAATAAATCTTTGGATAAGGTATCATTCCTTTAATGTGTCAAAACATGCATTATATGTCTGTGGTGATGGTGGTTGAATTTCTGGAGGATTATGGGTAATGTTAATTCACACGCTACGTAATCTGGTGGTTATATACTCTATAGCTGGGAATCTGTTGGCAGAAACAGGTTTATGTACCATCCTACCAATATGTGTCAATGATGGCTGCTGTGTTTGTTCTAATGGCAATTTAAAGGAAAAATAACACCTTAGCTATGCCATGCATATCAAGTTCCATCCTACCCAACGAGCAAATGCCTGTCAGTATCAGATAGAGTACATGCATGTCACACAAAATTAAACACCTCAGAAGTGTTGTGGGGAGCCAGGCTGTCTGCTACAGAATATCTGTTTACCGCGTTTACCATGTTCTTGAGTTTGTGGCATAGAACACTACGCAAATAAATAAACAAATATGGTGATGAGCTTGTTACGTGAATAGTGGAGTCAGAGGTTTTGTTTTCCAGAAACTTGAATCGCTGGACTCTTTTGTGACATAGCTGGTGTGAAAGAGGTGATGTAATGTTTTATTGGCAAACGTTCTGAGCTTTTTTACTTGTGATTAAGTTGCATGTTTTGCATGATTTTGATATCGCATTCTGTGGATCTCATAGAAATATGTGATCAGGTTTGTTTGGAAGGTGACGTGATACGTGATACAACCCTCATGGGAAAGTTTCAGTTTCACCATGGACAGTAATGTTCATGTCTTTTTATACATGTACCTGCCTCTAAAAATGCTTTCGCGGGTGCAGTGGGGGGGGGGAGAAATTTGAGGTCATTTCACCACTACAGTACTTGTGAATTTAACCTGTACAACTGATGTGTTTATAATGATAAACATACTGATGAGTTAGGAGGGGAGGTGGGGAAGAGTTGAAGAGGAAAGGAGATCTATGTCTATTTATATTAGCATGGCAGAAATAGGTTGACAATCTTATTTTCAGCCAGATTATTTTGGGCTGTTTTGAAATGTCAGTCTAAAAAAAAAAACGTCAGTGCTTTTTTCAGCTAGGCTACCCTACTTTCAGTGATGGCTTTTTTTTCGTTTTATTGATAACGTTTTTGGCAACAATTTTTAAGGTTCCGGGGATTGCTTTAGTGTTGATTTATTTTGTCATTACCCAATGCTGATGACCTGAAGGCACATGATGTGCATTATTAATTATGATGTACCGTGACTGATTTTTACCTTTCTGTTGCTTTATTGATGTGCTTCGTGCTCTGAGATATCTGAATATTACTGTATTTATCCTAACAATTGACTTCAAATATTACATTTTAAGAGGCAGTTAAAGGTAACACTTTATTGTCGTCTGTGCTCATGAAGTTGAATGACAAGGAGGACAAACACCCGTGAGAATGCTCTGCATTGAAATGATGTCACGCAGTTGTATTGTGACCTCAGTATGATCTAAAGCGCGCGCCTGTGAATTTAGGTGTGTTGAAGTTCAGTGTTGTATGTGGTATGATAATCCAAAGTGTAACAGAACTTCTGTTTTGATGTCTGTAGTTTGTAAGTCTGGATGTATGGTGAAACCTTCCTTCAGTCATGTGACAACGTGGCATACAGAAAACCTTGAAAAAAACATTATCTTGTGAAAATGAATATTATCAGAATACATTAGATATTATTTTACTTATTATAAGTAATGCTCTTTTGTCCCTGAGATCAGATTTTCAGAGCGAACAACCGTCATTATGTTACGTGTAGGTTTATTAGGGCTGTATTTCTTAAGTCTTGTAGTAACTTGTATACTACTCTCACTGCTAATAAAAGTACTTTTAGCATAATTATATTTATACAATGATGGCCTGATACTCAAGACCTGAATATGAAAAAACTGAGGGCATTCAGTTTGTCATCATCTTTTGGAGACAATTTACCTAGTAGGCTGTCATGTTTGTGGCTGAGTGATACCAGGTGTAAACAGGTGTTGGGGGCCTCCATGGCTCAGTTGGTTAGCTCGCAAGCACAGCGTGATGACCCAGAAGCCTCCCACCCGTGCGGTTGTTGTGAATCCTGCTCATGCTGGCTTCTTCTCTGGCTGTATGTGGGAAGGTGTGCCAGCAACCTGCGGATGGTGGTGGGAAGGTCTGCCAGCCACCTTCGGATGGTAGTGGGAAGGTGTGCCAGCCACCTTCGGATGGTAGTGGGAAGGTGTGCCAGCAACCTGCGGATGGTAGTGGGAAGGTGTGCCGGCAACCTGCGGATGGTAGTGGGAAGGTCTGCCAGCCACCTTCGGATGGTAGTGGGAAGGTGTGCCAGCCACCTTCGGATGGTAGTGGGAAGGTCTGCCAGCAACCTGCGGATGGTAGTGGGAAGGTGTGCCGGCAACCTGCGGATATTGGTGGGAAGGTGTGCCAGCAACCTGCGGATGGTAGTGGGAAGGTGTGCCAGCAACCTTCGGATGGTAGTGGGAAGGTGTGCCGGCAACCTGCGGATGGTAGTGGGAAGGTCTGCCAGCCACCTTCGGATGGTAGTGGGAAGGTGTGCCAGCCACCTTCGGATGGTAGTGGGAAGGTGTGCCGGCAACCTGCGGATGGTAGTGGGAAGGTGTGCCGGCAACCTGCGGATGGTAGTGGGAAGGTGTGCCAGCAACCTGCGGATGGTAGTGGGAAGGTGTGCCAGCAACCTGCGGATGGTAGTGGGAAGGTGTGCCAGCCACCTTCGGATGGTAGTGGGAAGGTGTGCCAGCAACCTGCGGATGGTGGTGGGAAGGTCTGCCAGCCACCTTCGGATGGTAGTGGGAAGGTGTGCCAGCCACCTTCGGATGGTAGTGGGAAGGTGTGCCAGCAACCTGCGGATGGTAGTGGGAAGGTGTGCCGGCAACCTGCGGATGGTAGTGGGAAGGTGTGCCAGCAACCTGCGGATGGTGGTGGGAAGGTGTGCCAGCAACCTGAGGATGGTAGTGGGAAGGTGTGCCGGCAACCTTCGGATGGTAGTGGGAAGGTGTGCCAGCCACCTTCGGATGGTAGTGGGAAGGTGTGCCAGCAACCTGCGGATAGTAGTGGGAAGGTGTGCCGGCAACCTGCGGATGGTGGTGGGAAGGTGTGCCAGCAACCTTCGGATGGTAGTGGGAAGGTGTGCCAGCAACCTTCGGATGGTAGTGGGAAGGTGTGCCGGCAACCTGAGGATGGTGGTGGGAAGGTGTGCCGGCAACCTGAGGATGGTGGTGGGAAGGTGTGCCAGCAACCTTCGGATGGTAGTGGGAAGGTGTGCCGGCAACCTGCGGATGGTAGTGGGAAGGTGTGCCGGCAACCTGCGGATGGTGGTGGGAAGGTGTGCCGGTAACCTGCGGATAGTTGTGGGAAGGTCTGGCAGCAACCTGAGGATGGTGGTGGGTTTCCTCCTGGGCTCTGCCCAGTTTCCTCCCACCATAATGCTGGCGTGATATGTTCTTGAGTGTGGTGTAAAACACCAATCAAATAAGTAAGTAAACAGGTGTGTGTGTGTGTGTTGATTTGGACATATCGTGGAATTGAGCTGTAACCTTCATGCGATAACAACAGATGCTTAAACTTGTCTAACATTTATGCAAATTAACTTGTCGTGCATGTGGCTGTGGCAGCAAAGGGCACAGTTAGGTGATCATGACAAGGAATCTAGATTCTCTGTCTAGCGTGATGGGATTGTGAATCATTCTCCTGTCTAGTTATAAGGAATCAAAAGAGGAGGCTGGTAACGGAGCCATTTTAAGACCATCTCTTCTGATTTCCTTAAAGGTACAAGTGCAGAAACTGAAAAAAAATTTCAGCTGAAAGTTGACTTGTAATTTTGTAGATCTTGACAGAATGCCCAGAATAATTATGTTTATAACTCTGCTTAATCCAGGGCGAGGGGCCGTACATGTGTGTCCATCGTACTGAGTATGATCGCCACATTGGATATCATATGAGCAGTTGCAGTCAAAGCACAACTGAGGTACACATTTGATTAACGACATCACACATACCACAATGGTACAAGATTTGGAAGGTGATTTTATTCATATGCCTAGAACATTCATTGCATCTTTTTGTCATTATTGAAAACTGTTGACTGCTTTACTTTGCATGAATCCTTCCAAGTGTTTTATCTTTATTTTCTTTCTTAGGTGGTTTGTGCTATTTGTCATTTTTGGAAACTTGTCTTGGTGTTTTTGACTTGGATCACCCATTTTGGTTGATGGCTGGATTCGATGCCTGGATTGATAGTGTTTTAAAAGCCTGAATTTGTTACATCGCTGACATGTGCATGTATCTTGGTCCAAGGTTTTTAATTCTATGTTAAAGTTTAATCTTGTTATAAATTTGAGCACTAATTCATTTTGTATGAAGGCCTAAAATGTGTAATGCTTGAAAATCAATCTTTTTACTGCTTGAAACATCTATCAGATAATGATTTTAATACTTAAATTTTGAGGTAACGTTACTTTTGAATTAAAGCGAATGGTTTCAAAGAGGTAGTATATCTTGTCGCCAGTCCAAATTTTAGATAATATTCTCACACTATCACTGAAAAAAAGGGTTAAGACTGACCTGAAATTGCTTTCCTTGGAACCATTACGCGTGGCAATAATTTAATGGATCAAATCTGTTTCTGGACCAAATTAAATTCAAAGCGAATCTGATCAGCAGCTGTCTCAATCCATCATGCTTTTGCCTGTAATGGGATGTGGCAAAAGCAATCTTAGGTCTTTCTGCAATCTCGGGATGCCAGTGACCCAATGATTCATTTGTCCACATAATTATTTTGTGCGCTTTTATTAAAACATTGCTGTGAATTTCAAAGAAAACTGATCTTTGTAATATGACATTTTCACGTTAGTAGTAGATAAACTTTCATTTCGATGTTCAAAGTTTGATAAGAAACTCTTTTTACAGAGGTTAATACACACACTCAGTCAACGTAATCGTTGATCCTCCCTGATCAGGACCTCTCTCTCTCCCACATTCACACGAACCTTCATCCTTTAGTCGTAAGAAATGTATAATGAAAAAAAAAAAGACGAAATGATTAAATATTACATAACTTTTTTATTTTTATGATCAGGTTAAGCCAGGTGTAAATGTCCTGTCTTTATTGCATTGTCATGTCATTCATGTTATTCCGCAAGCGTATATTTAACACTGCCTTTGCGGGGATTGTTGTGTAACCTGATACCACTGAACCGAGTCAAATCCCGAGAATTCGCAGCCTTCGAGGGATTTCACAATTAAGGTACGAAACAAGGTTCAGCAGTATAGGGTTACATAATAAATACCAAGACGAAGGAGTTACAGCGTATTCTACCCAAAAGACTCAAGAAAATGTATAAAAAAACAGCATATTTTATGCTGCACATCTTTACTCGCTCCCCACAGAGGTCATTTATTTCGACCAATCATCAAGCTCAGACCACTGCATTTGACCTACATATTTCATAGACATTATGCCCTGTTGTTGCATGACGTTGGAATGTAAAAGGCTGCTGCAGATGTCTTGTGACGTCATGCCTCTAAGCTCAGATTGGAACGTCTCGAAACAGGATGTGTCTTTTTCTGACATCTTGGAAATTCAGCTTGAAGCACTAAATATGTAAATCACAGAAGTAATATGTAAATCACAGAAGTAATATGTAAATCACAAAAGTAATATGTAAATCACAGAAGTAATATGTAAATCACACAAGTAATATGTAAATCACAAAAGTAATATGTAAATCACACAAGTGATATGTAAATCACACAAGTAATATGTAGATGTATAGATTATGTGAAATAACACTTGCATCACTGAAGACACTATGCTGATCTTTCACTTCTATGTAATTTACAATTTGAAACGATAAAAGCAAATCTGCCAAGTATACAAGTTCAAATCCTTTTGTTTGCGAAAGTACACATCACAACAGAATATTATTCGGAGAGGGAAAGGTACCAGCCGTGCATTATGTTATGTGACACACTTGGTGACAATATTATTCGGAGAGGTAAACGTACCAGCCATGCATTATGTTGGGTGACACACTTGGTGACAATATTATTCGGAGAGGGAAAGGTACCAGCCATGCATTATGTTGCGTGACACACTTGGTGACAATATTATTCGGAGAGGTAAACGTACCAGCCATGCATTATGTTGGGTGACACACTTGGTGACAATATTATTTGGGGAGGTAAACGTACCAGCCATGCATTATGTTGCGTGACACACTTGGTGACAATATTATTCGGAAAGGTAAACGTACCAGCCATGCATTATGTTGTGTGACACACTTGGTGACAATATTATTTGGGGAGGTAAACGTACCAGCCATGCATTATGTTGCGTGACACACTTGGTGACAATATTATTCGGAAAGGTAAACGTACCAGCCATGCATTATGTTGTGTGACACACTTGGTGACAATATTATTTGGGGAGGTAAACGTACCAGCCATGCATTCACTATGTTGCGTGACACACTTGATGTTGTTTGAAAGGTCTGCATCTCAATTTAATATGTACATTACACGACCAGAATTTGACAGCGGAATAGAATATATAATTCTGTGTATACCCCTTACAAACATATTACTTAATTCAGAGGTACAGCAGCACATTGTTGTATTCATTTATATAGTAATAAAGTTTCAAAACTGGCAGGTTATTGGGCATGTTTGATCACATAACAATCTGAAATGATTCTCTTTCATTATGCTATGCTTCATTTTATTGAGCCTGATTCAAGGGCCTTCCTTGAAAATATGTTCTTTGGGTGTAACATACTGCCTCACACTTTAAAAAAGGGCCCTACTCAATAGTTTTTATTGGTATTTTGCTAAAAGTTTTGTTTGTTTTTTTTTTCTTTTCACCATGTTAATTTCTTTAAAACCTGAACTTTTTCAAGCACCTGAATTACAAAAAAAAAAGAATCCCTGCGGACCTGTTTTTTCTCATAGGACCGAATTGTGCTTAACAAACCATTTTTTAGGGAAGGCCTTGTGACCCCAGGGCTAAGGGTCCGTGGGTTATACATGTACATGATATTGAGTGGATGTGAACAGTCGCTATCAAGCAGAGCTGATCGAGATCACACACATGGTGGATTAACTACAGCTTTGCGAATTAGCCGGGAACAAGATTTACAATTACTGGTCGCATTTATGTGCCCTAAGGTAGAACTTCGTTTTGAAACACCTTCAAAAGATTCAAGGGTTTCAAACTCGTTCGAGAAATCTGTGGTGTGTATTATATAATTACAATCATTCATGTGGTGACTGTTGATTAGTGTAAAAAAGTGTGAGTCTCTTTGATAGAATAGTCCAGACCTTCCAGAATAAGGGGAGATGATTATAACGTTACATACACGTGCATTGATCAGTGACCTCACAAGCCGTTAAATTGTTTTACATGTTTGAAAATGTTATAGTTTATTTATTTATTTATTTGATTGGTGTTTTACGTCATACTCAAGAATATTTCACTCATACTGCGGGGGGGGGGGGGGCAGCATTAGGATGGGGAGGAAACAGGGAAGAGCCAGGGGGAAACCCACAACCCTCCACAGGTTGCTGACGGACCATCCTACATATGGCCGGAGAGGAAGCCAGCGTGAGCTGGACTTAAACTCACAGTGACCGCACTGTGGGAGTCACAGAGGCCCTGAAAAATAGTGAAATATAATGAACCTGTAATGTTACATGTTATCACTGCAGTCAGTATCACAAGTTCAGAGTGTCAGTCTGTATGTCCTTATATGTTTTATGCAGTTCAGCATTTTATTGCTTTCTGAGGAAAAGTGTTTTCCATGCAAAATCAATTTCAGTCTTGTATTTGCTTTGTTTTCAATGCATCTCTAATGACCCAGAAGCCTCCCCCATGTGCGGTGGCTCTGAGCTCAAGTCAAACTCATGCCGGCTTCCTGTCCAGCTGTACCTAGGAAGGTCTGCCAGGAACCTGCGGATGGTCGTGGGTTTCCCCGGGCTCTGCCCGGTTTCCTCCCACCATAATGCTGGCCACCGTCGAATAAGTGAAATATTCTTGAGTATGGCGTAAAACACCAATGAAGTAAAAAAATAAATACACACAATGTATCTGATTCGAACTCAAGATTGATGATATGTAGTATTAATCTGTGTGTCATTAAGTCTTCCTAGTAGATTAAATGATTATTGCTATTGTAAATTGCAAGAGAGCATCTACCTTTTCATACATGTTATTTGCTGTTTCATTCGTTATTTTGATTGATTTGTACATATATAGCTTGATATGAAGTGGTCGTCCTTCTTTTTATTGTCCAGCCGACATAGGATCTCAAACAGAATATCATTAAATAAGCAAAAGAAACTAACACCATCAAAACATTTTAGACATACATATTTCTGTCACCTTGGATTCTTGAAATCAACACACCTCCAAGAAAGAAAACAAGACAGTGATACTTTAATAACCTCAGTATTTATCTAATTGGCTTTTAGTGTTAAACTTGATTGCTATTTGTCGGCAGACCGACGCACATGTATGTGAGAATAGATCTGATCGAGTAACTTCAGTTATCAAGTGTGACTGGATATGGTGGTGTTAAGTCTGCAATCAGAGTTGTTAACACAGAGTGCTATAGGAGGCATCCTAAGCCAGCTTTAACTTAAAGACCGTAAGCAGTAGCTAGTCACTTTATAGAGCAGTATCTGCACAGTTACTCCCATCGTTGTCTAAAAGCGGCCTGGAGCGGATAGAGCTCATGAATTCAGCGGTGTAGTAGCCAGTTCTGTAGCTCTGTCAGCCGACTGGAAGACCAGAGTTTGACAGGCACATTGCGGAGTTTGGAGCGCCAACTGGCTCAGTTAGAGCACACGGGATATTGACTGCCAGCCAGCATGCATTGACGAGCCATGATCTAGCTGGTGATAGAGGTAGGCTGCGGTTTCTCTAATAGCTAGGGTATTGGCGACACACAACGCGATAGCTACTACTGAACTGAAAGGCGACAAAGCTCCTAGGGAATCGCCGCAGTTTATTGATACTGTGGCGCGGCGTCTTGGCATGTCAAGGAGTTGAGCCAAGGACAACAGTTTTCTGGTATCCCTGAACAGCTGTTGGTGTCATTGCAATTGTTGTCACAGGATTAACTCTTGGAGCAGGTCTGCTTGACAGTGTGAGCTAGCTATAGCCTCTGCAAATAATGGAATCCTTGTCGTAATGGTCGGTCTGTCACAGAGAACTTTATTTTTTCAAGAAGTTGTTTTTTCCCTGTCTGATGCTATTTTCTCCCCTAAAGTTTGATCCAAATCTGCTTTTCGAGAATTAAGCCACTCCTTCTTGGCTGACATCCAGAGCTTCATGCTTTCAGCAGACTTCACCTAGAATTTGATTGTAATCCTTCCGGAGGTTTTCCCAACACCATGGACTTCTTCATCTGATAAGTCCGTCTGACATTTTGTTTCCCTAGGTAGTATTTTTTCCTTCTTTATCTCAAAGCTATTTTCATCACAAAATCCAGTTTTAAAAGAATAGAGCCATTATTGGATTTTCTAAATCCAAATGAACTTTAATGCCATATCAACTGGCATTGTGGGTGGGGAGGGGGGGAGATATGGCAGCCAGCTGCTTTCATCTAGTTTTTAATACAATACTCTAACATTTTGAGAGCTTTACCGTATTTTGTTTCGCAGGGGGAGACGGGAGGTAGTATGTATATGTTCATTTGCATGATGTGTTTAGGATTGAATTTGTTAAATACTTTAAGAAGCAACAAGTTTTTCAGAAAAAAGACAAAAAGAAAGATTGATCTTTCATTTCAGCTGTCTATTTATAAAAGAAACTTGCAAGTATTAGGATTTTTCACCCCTAACACATAACATGTTTTGTTTTTTTCATTGTATATAGATTATGTGGTAACCAGTTCTTGATTTCATTTTAATTCAGGCCTACGTGTTCAATATTACTGCTCAAAAACGACATTAGGACTGATTGGACATTATCCTCCAAGTTGTAACTCCTGGATGCTGATTGGATGAAAAACTAACAAGTCTCTTTCAAGGAGTTTAGTTTGCCAATGAAGTGAACCTGTTTGTTTTGGCCCTGACAGATTATGAACTGCGTCAGTGTGTTTTCCGTTTCCAAGCCTATTAGCATAAAAGCAGTGTTGACCAGTGTTCACCTTGTTTAATGCCAGTCAGACGACTGATTCAATTTTGATGAGGAAAGATTAGATTACTGAAGCCTGCATATACTTTGGGACTGCAGAGCTCCAGTTTTGTTGGTCTGCAGCTGACAGCAGGAAGGAGGATAAGTCATAGAAGGGCCCGTCGCCCCGTTGGAAGTGCGCTCCCGTTGGTAGCGTTTATCACTTTATGGATGCGAGGTAACAGGATATTGTTTCAGCCAATAGCAGCAGACTTTCACAGGCTCTGAGGATGGACATGATATAAATTGCTTATCCAAATACTTCAGTTTCTATCGCTGTGCTGGGGAGCTTGTTGACAGCTAAGGATGCCTGCAGTACTCAACACCGGGATGAAACAAGTCAGTGAGAGTTTTCTGCCAGAGTGGCTGACTGGCAATTGAAGTTTGTCATGCCATTCAGTTACACTGTTGTTGTTTGTTGTTTTTGGCCACGATTTCATGATCTCTAAGGAAGGCAGGCTAACGCATCTGAGTCTGTGTGACCACAGTTCAGGTGACACCTTATACAGGGTGTACATTAAGAATTTATGAGGAGACCTAGAAGTGCTGGATTTTTGTTGAAGTGAAAGAACAAGAGAACCTTCGTCTTACATTAAGATTTGTGCTCGAAAGCTATAACAGAGAGAGCTTTGAAGCTTAGGCAGAAATAATTGGAGGGAGAGAGAGCTAGAAGCCTGGCTGTGTAAAAGAGACAGCAGTTTCATCTGCTTGTTTTGGAAACGGTGTCTGTTTAATGCAATAACTTCAGTGACAAGAGGAGCTGCTTTGTCATTTTTATCTTCTTCTGAGGAAAATATTCGAGTTGAAAATGAAGAGATAAACAGACTTCATTCACAGTAGCATCGGTAATTTTAAGTAGGTCATACTCGAAGAATTAAGCTCTTTTTGGAACAGTTGTGAGATGTGATTTTATTGCTTTTCCGAAAACTCAAACATTTGAGTAGTTCTTGGTAATTTAGAAAAGAGTGTTGTGACAGTACATCAAGGAATGTTTGCTGTGTAGTAAGTCTTTAGGTAGCCTGTGATTGACAGTCTCAGACATTGCACCTCTGTCATTCTCAAAAATTTTGTACGTTAAATCGAGGGGAAATTCTTCCTGGTTGGAACATTTGAGAGAAATCCTCCGAGGGCTAGAAAAATAACCAAATTAGGACGTTGGCTTTCTGAGTCCATTTTTCAACAGGCACCCCATAGAATTTGGAAGTTCGTTAGTTAAGCGTTAAAAAGTTTGTTGGCGTCAATACTTGATTATCCAGTTGACATTTCGATTCTGTCACCGTGTGCCTCAAACGGAAATACTGTGAACGGACTAAAACTTCGGAAGAAAGGGTCATTGATTTACTCTCCTTTAGGACTGCTGTTGTTGTATGTTGGCTTTGAAAAGTGTGCTTTTGCTTTGCTGTAAGCTGTCAAGCTTTTCATACGGCAAAAATTTGGACAAGGTAAGCCTCTGTATTATGTCCAGCTGTGAGCATTGATAGATATCTGAGAATTGAAATATCGAACTTCACAGCCCTTCAGTTCCGCATCAGGAACGGGAAACAGTTCTGCCATAGTCACTTTGAAATCCGGGTTCTTTGGTCTCAGAATATTGACTGCTGTTCGTCATGAGGAAATAATTTTCTCCTTGACCAAGGTATGTTTTCAAGGACTAACAATTGAAAACAAAGACCGAGAGTTTTACTTCTCATGCGATATTTGATAGGGAAATACAAGCACCTGTGTGAGGTATTGGTGGAATTAAGATATTGAACTGGTATTGATTCCACTCCAGACACTTGGCGGGACTACGGCTTTGATTTAATCATAAAAACCCAGAGTTTTTTTGCACGGAAGGAGACAGGAGAGATTGAGTACAGGACACACTTCATCACAATGGATAGAATTTCCGTGACCAGGTTTTCTTTCCGACGCAAGGGCAGCTTTCGAAACAAAGACAAGGAAGCAGACCAAGCCCAAGTGGGTTTTGATTTCGATTTGCTCACATATTTAAGGTAAGCTCAAATCTGTCTTTTTTTCTCCATCAAATCCATTATGAACTTCATCAAACTTAATTTGCTTCATTTAATAGGACAGTGCATTATTATAAGTGTAATTTGTAAGTTATTGAATGGATAATTGCAAATATATATATATATATCCTAGTGTTTCAGTGCTTAGTTCTTGTATGCTTGAGGTTTGCTAATTTTTGGATGGTCCTGGAAAGACTGATGTTTGGAATACTTGGTGCAATAATGTCTCCAAAGTAACTATTCTCCATGCATTTATCAGTGTGTATGTACTGGGTATTTAAGGAATGGGGCACTTGTAAGATTCATTCTTACTTAACATAGCTCATTATGAGTCAAAGGCTGTATGCCTCCAAAGCTGTATGACTTCAAGGCTGTAGGAGTCCTAATTTGTACTATTCCAAAGCTGTAGGAGTCCCCAAGTTGTATGACTCAACAGCTGTAGGAATCTCAAGTTGTATTACTCCAAAGGTGTATGACTGCAATTCTATAGGATTCTCAAGCTGTATGCCTCCAAAGCTGTATGATTCCAAAGTAGTCTATATGACTCCCAGGCTGTAGGAGGTCCATACTGCATGACTCCAAGACTGTATGACTTGAAGGCTGCAGGAGTCACAAGCTGTATGTCTCCAAATCTGTAGGAGTCCCAAGTTATATGACTGTAGAAGTCTCAAACTGTATGACTCCAAGACTGTAGGAGTACCAAGCTGTATGTCTTCAAGGCTGTAGGAGCCTCAAGCTGTAAGACTCCAAGACTCTAGGAGTCTCAAACTGTATGACTCCAAGACTGTAGGAGTCCCAAGATGCATGTCTCCAAGGCTGTAGGACTCTCAAACTGTATGACTCCAAGACTTTCGGAGTCAGAAGATGCATGGCTCCAAGGCTGTAGAAGTCCCAAGATGCATGACTCCAAGGCTGTAGGAGTACCAAGCTGAATGACTCCAAGGCTGTAGGAGTCCATGCAGGGCTATAGGCACTGACTTTTTTGCTAACTTTTTGTGTGTGTATGTGTGATTGTAAAATACGTATGTAAGTTGTGCATTAGGCACCGCATACGGGTGCAGCAGAAAAGAATCTGCTGTAGAATTTATATGCTGTTACATCTGGACCTCTTTCTGTTGCCCATCAACACCCATCTGTCATTAACGAATGTGTTAAACCGGGCTAAAGCTTTTCAGTATGTAACAACAAACTAACCCCAACAGAGAATTGTTTAACCATCAGGCTCTGTGCCCTAGACCATTCATTTGCTTCTACCTGCGTATTTAAATATGGTTGAAACACATTTGATAAGTCAGTAAAAGATCAGTGTATGTCTGGATGTTCATGTGTTCATGTACATGGAGGTATTTGTCTGTGTGTCTGGATGTTCATGTACATGGAGGTATTTGTCTGTGTGTCTGGATGTTCATGTACATGGAGGTATTTGTCTGTGTGTCTGGATGTTCATGTTCATGGAGGTATTTGTCTGTGTGTCTGGATGTTCATGCACATGGAGGTATTTGTCTGCGTGTCTGGATGTTCATGTACATGGAGGTATTTGTCTGTGTGTCTGGATGTTCATGTACATGGAGGTATTTGTCTGTGTGTCTGGATGTTCATGTTCATGGAGGTATTTGTCTGTGTGTCTGGATGTTCATGTTCATGGAGGTATTTGTCTGTGTGTCTGGATGTTCATGTACATGGAGGTATTGATTTTTGAATCTTACCTTTCTGTGGTCGGATATCATCTTAATTACAAACAAATCTCAAAACACCTTTCGAAAATCAATGGAAATCTCAGAATCCAGAAAAATGAGAAACTTAGGCATGGATGTAACTCAAGGTCATTTAGGGTTTGTATGCACATCTCTAGCAGGTCTGAAGGCCAGTATTCCTTCACCATGGCAAGTGTTTACAGTGGCTCTTTATTGTTCTCTGAGTGAAAGCTTGACTCATTTTCATGATTGGCCATGATGGCCTGAATTGCTCATTTATAATTGTGCGTGATTTACATGTTTGTATGATTATTTATTCTACTCTAATCAGATTAATATAAAGATTCTCAGTGAGCCATTATAGCCCACTTCTAGCCCACTTCTAGCTCACTAGCAGCAAACCCTGAGCAGTCACCTTACACATACCTTATGTACATTTACATGTTCTATTCCAGAAGCTGCCATTGCTGTGCAAAAATATGTATATATATATATATACAGAAACTGCCGTGGTCACAGAGCAAAACTGTCTGACAGTCACCCGTACATGCATGTGCTGTGAAGGTTAGGTAATGTTGCTCCACCTGCATTAAATACAAACGAGCAGCCTCCTCTTAACTGTTAACCATGGCTAAAGTGCATGTGTAAGTTCTAGGTATACTTACCGTTATGGCCACAAAGTGGCATTATACAAAGGCTGCAGGAATGAACAACAGATTGCACAGCTTGGACCCGAGTTAGTTCCCAGTTAATCCAAAACCCTTCAGATTGAAACGTTGTCGCATTCGAAATTCTGCGTCAAGGCATTTGTTTTTTACACCTGCATTTGAACACCTGTCTTGTGGCGTTATTGTACATACATGAAGTTATGTGATCATAAGTCCGTGTGATTAGAAAGAATACACACTGTTTTATGTTTTTTGAGGGGCTTTGAATATAACAATATATTTTATGGTCTGTAGGATACATTATCCTTCAGCACACAACGTCAGTAAAATGTACATCGTGACAGCCATTATTATATCCTTGGCCACCAAAGATCTGATGACCAAAGCTGCCTGTGCCAGATCTGACATGTCTGATCTACCTGCTACGGGATAATGATCGGTCTTCATGTGGTGATCAGTGATATGGTCTAACCTGTGTCGCGTTGTAATCTGATGTCTGGAAAGATTGTCCAGGAAACCAGTGCTTTACACCAAACATTCAGAATATAGCCTAACCTAAGCTGATATCATCATAGGCAGCTGTTGGTTTTGTTCTTGGGACTTGTCTGGTTGATTTATATCCGGGCTGTCATTAGATTTTGTCATCAGCAAGGTACTTTCACGTGCATGCTGACATTTGTATTTATTTATTTGATGGCTCGACTGAATGTCAGGCTCTGTCTTTCAGATTTGCTAATCGTGATCTGGTTTATATATGCATCAGGTTACACTTAGGGGAAGCCACTTTGTGTCAAGCACTGAAACCCGCTTGCTACCAGCTCCACTCCTCATTGATCAGATTTATTTAGTGAATTCGCTCGTGAGATTTTTTTTTTTTTTTTTTTTTTACCAAATATCTGGAGATCTGAAGGTGTATGTGTTCTTTTCACACAATCATCTGTATAGCTTAACAGTCGCTGTAAGTTCAAGTCCAGCTCATGCTGGCTTCCTCTCCAGCCATACATGGGCAGGTCAGCCAGCGACCTGCAGTTGGTTTCCGCAGGGCTCTGCCCGATTTCCTCTCACCATAATGGTGGCTGCCGGCGTGTAAGTGAAATATTCTTGAGTACGGCGTAAAACACCAATGAAATAACTAATTAAATATATAGCTTAATTACCCAGGTGGCAGCATGCTTTACCATATTATATCTGTTCTGTTGAAACTTGGCGGTGCAAATCCTAGTCTCATGCACAGAATTAAACCCAAATTAGAAATGATGGGGAATACGACAGTACCAAGTACTGTAGTTATAGTGTTGACAGTACCAAGTACTCTACTTATAGTATTGACAGTACCAAGTACTCTACTTATAGTATTGACAGTACCAAGTACTCTAGTTATAATGTTGACAGTACCAAGTACTCTAGTTATAATGTTGACAGTACCAAGTACTCTAGTTGTAGTGTTGACAGTACCAAGTACTCTACTTATAGTATTGACAGTACCAAGTACTCTAGTTATAATGTTGACAGTACCAAGTACTCTAGTTATAATGTTGACAGTACCAAGTACTCTAGTTGTAGTGTTGACAGTACCAAGTACTCTAGTTATAGTGTTGACAGTACCAAGTATTCTACTTATAGTGTTGACAGTACCAAGTACTCTAGTTATAGTGTTGCTTTAAAATCTGGCTGCTTTTTTAGCCTCCAGAAAGCAACTTCAGCCTCAAACTTTGAACATGAATGTTAAATGGCACTCGCTCATGACTGCATGGCCCGGTGCTAACGTGACGGGCTGCACTGTTGTGGCGAGTGTAACAGCACGCAGCGTGAAATGCAGGTTGTCTTATTCTCACTTGACAGTTGAAATTGTATGTTAGGACATTTATATGCCTCTCAGTAAAGATGCAGTTTTTGGAGTGAAATATGTTATACGATAGGAAGTAACTGTTATACGATAGGAAGTAACTGTTATACGATAGGAAGTAACTGTTATCTGATTGGAAGTAATACAGATACAGCTTCAAGTAGCATTAGGAATATAAACAAAAGCCTTGTTTATCAGGAGCCGTGGGAGGTGAAGAATGGTTCCAACTTCTGTGGCAAAAGGGTCTTGTTCTGGGTAAACCTGGTCCCCATGGGGGAGCTCTTCAGTTTAGGAGGAGATTAAAGAGCCCTGATCTGAGGAAAAGTTGTGCTCCCTTGTGACAGGGCTCTAATCTGTCACTGCAGAGCCATTCTTCATCCAGAGAATTTCCTTCATGGTTTGAAACTGCTTTTGAACTGAATTTTAGCAGTGCTCAGGTTTGACAGAGTCCTTCAGATTAATCAGCTACTATGTGATCTTTCGCAAAAATATATAACGCTGATGCTTTAATTTTAGTCTTTATTGCTTTTTTATAAAAATCCCAAGAATATAAATAGTAGCCTGTAAACTGTCGTAAAATTGATATAACAAATCATTTGTCAGTTGACTTTTTTGTGATGGTTTGTCAGGATGTATGCTGCATAGTTACATAACAACAATAATGTCTAGGCCATCCTTTAAAATATGTTTGTTAGGCGTAACGGCCCTACTGAAAAGTTTTTTTTGGTTTCTTTTTATATTTTTCTCTCCATGTTAATTTCTTTAAAATCCTTATCTTTCTCAATAGCCAGAATAAAAAAAGAAAAGAATTCCCTAACGACCAATCCTGATTTTTTTCATAGAGTCGAGTAACAAACAGTTTTTTAAGGGTGGCCCTATATTTCCTGAGGATTAACCTCGGTGAGTAGATTACCATGGTTATTGGCCTTTCCTGCAGCCCAGCTAGATGCTCATTGGTGCATGAACCCTACTACACATTTACACAAATTATACCTCTTAACTGAAATGAACACTGAATGAAATGTGAAGTATAATACAGGTGTAATTAAACTAATACCTTTATATGGCAAAATGAGTTATTCACAAAATTTTTTTTTTAAAAATATATCCGCGAGTATATATGTACATGTACAAGGCATGGATCTCGAGTAATACAGCCATCTCGTTGTGATTACTTTTGTCTTTACGCAGTTCTGATATTCAGGGCCGATCTGTCAAATACTGTTCTAAGAGAAATACACAAGTTGTATTGTTTGCCAAGACCATACTGTTTATGAACACAGTTTGCTTATTACATGGGGCTGCCAATCACATATTATTGCATCACAGCCCTACTGCAATTGCACAATATGAATTGACGTTTTTAGTTTGTTTGTTTTTTTTTGTTTATAAGGTACTTTGAAAGCAATGATCAAGCCATGTGCTGTGTTGATGGATATTATCTGGCTGTGTTGATACATGCAGGCCGTATTGCCTGTCAGCATTACGCTGAGGAAGCACGAGGCAGCTTAGCAGCACACGTTCCAAATATTAAGAGTCGAAGCTGGAATCTAATCAAGATCTGAATGATAGTAAAAACTATGAAAGGAATTGAGTATTTACAATGAAACTGTGCTGTCCTCCTGTAACCAGCTATCCTCCTGTAACCAGCTGTCCTCCTGTAACTAGCTGTCCTCCTGTAACCAGCTGTCCTCCTGTAACTAGCTGTCCTGTAACCAGCTATCCTCCTGTAACCAGCTGTCCTCCTGTAACCAGCTGTCCTCCTGTAACTAGCTGTCCTGTAACCAGCTGTCCTCCTGTAACCAGCTGTCCTCCTGTAACCAGCTGTCCTCCTGTAACTAGCTGTCCTCCTGTAACCAGCTGTCCTCCTGTAACTAGCTGTCCTCCTGTAACCAGCTGTCCTCCTGTAACTAGCTGTCCTCCTGTAACTCTGAATAAGTCACGTTTGACGAACGCTTACCTCATAATATGAATAAATAAAAATTTCTGATTTTGGCCGGGTGTTAAAGAAAAATATGGGGCCGCATGTAAACTGATACTAATGAAATTCGTAAAAAAGTAATGAAATCTAATGCAAAAGAGGGACGATGACCGATAATTATTGATATCGCTATTAAGACCTGTTCAGTTTTTGCATGGAGGTTATATGTGTTAATCGGCCCAGAGGTGTCATGAATGTGATAAGAGAGAGAGGATCGTGTACAATTTTCTGTGGAGACCATGTGAAGATGCTGGATGAGATAAGACCACTACGTACACTTGTGAAAATCCACCTACTAGCTTCATTCATCTTTTTTTGTGTGTGTTTTTTGTTCGTTTGGTTCAGGCTGGATTTTTGTTTTTTGGTTTTTTTTCAGTATTTTTTTGTATTTTCTTTCTTTGATGCATAGAATATTTTATTTCTACAAAGGTCAAAAACCGAACACACAAAAGTCATCTGTGGAGATACACACTTCAGAATGAATAATTGATGTTTGATATTGCATGAGTTTGCCACTCAGGGATATTGTTTGTACTTGCGGTGTGCCAGTCTACCTGCTGTAGACCTTAAACTATGTATGTAAGGGAGAAGACAATCTGGTGCATGCCTTCAGTGGTTATCACATGGCTGATCATCACTGCTGGCCACGGGGTAACCAGACATGAGACTTTTCTGTTATATTTTGTTTATACTGTATACATGTGGGTAGCAAAATCTCCCCATCATTTTCCATGGCAACTGTAAAGATCCACAGCTGTGGCAACAACTGCCCTTTGGATAATAAAGCTTGATCTCGTGATTTGATTTGTATGCTCCATGTGTTAGTGCTGCAAATTTGGACTGCTTCATTTTGTTACCATACATGTCATATACTTCGAGTATGATGCTGTCAAGGTAGACAAATGGATCATGCAACTTCAGTCCTGAGAGTCTACATTTTGGTCTTGCATATGATATCATTATGGGAACAGCTAATACAAAGCCAGAGGTCTGTAAAACAAGGTTTTCCAATAAGTACCGGTAACAAATATTAATGGTTTTAACAATTTAAAACTGTCTACATACATACCCAGTCGTCACCTAGATCTACCTGTCAGCAACCTGCGGACGGTCGTGAGTTTGCCTCAGACCATTTCCTGCTACCGTAATGCTGGCTGCCGTCATGTGTAGGTGAAATATTTTTGAGTACAGTGTAAAACACCAATCAAATATAAATCAAATCTAAGTCTACCAAATGTGAATGAGTAAGAGGAACTAAACAGAACTATTGTCATGGAAATTCATAGTTCTCGTCAGAAGCAGTTATGCATGGTGCCAAATTGCAGAAATGAACAGTAATCAATATCAGGTGAACCAAGTTAAAAAAACTGAACATAGACCGAGGATCATGTTGCGATGGGTCACAAAATTGCCACCAAATTGCCAAGGTAAATTCGTCAGTGTCAAAACTTGGAACCAGAACACTTGACCATCATGTCAAGTGATTCTACACACACAATGTTAATTTGCAACGATTAGTTTAATTCATCAGTATGCAGGTGTTGTGAAATCCCACTGGGGGCAGATTGCCCAGGTGAAGTCATCTATCACCATGATCACCTGTGAAATGAATTATTTGGACGCAAGCCCACATCTGACTACCCTAAATGACCTTAAATTCTGTCCATGATTAAGTTGCTTATTTTACATGATTCTGAGACTTCTTGATTTTAGAATGTTGTTTTGAGGTTTGTTTGAAAGATTGGATGATACACTGGTTTTTCATAACCATGATGGTCCACATAACCATGATGGTCCACATAACCGTGATGGTCCACATAACTGTGATGGTCCACGTAACCATGATAGTCCATATAATCATGATGGAACTATGATGGTTCACATAGCTATGATGGTTCACATAACTATGATGGTTCACATAACTATGATGGTTCACATAACTATGATGGTCCACATAAATATGATGGTCCACATCACCATGGTGGTCCACATAACTATGATGATCCACATAACCATGATGGTCCACATAACCATGATGGTCCATGTAACCATGATAGTTCACATAACCATGATGGTTCACATAACTATGATGGTTCACATAACTATGATGGTCCACATAAATATGATGGTCCACATCACCATGGTGGTCCACATAACTATGATGATTCACATAACCATGATGGTCCATGTAACCATGATGGTCCACATAACCATTGATGGTAGAGCCACATTTTGCCAAGGTTAATTCATCGGTGGCCTGTGAAACAGATTATATATGCTGAGCATGGTGTTATGGTGATCCGGACGGGGTGCCAAATTGCCAAGACAAATCCATTACAATCACATGTTACCCTCCTGCAGTGTCTCAATATCCGAATATCAACCAATCAGCCAGTACTTATAAATTAAGCTTTACAAGGGCATCTAATATTGAACACCATGCTATTCCAAACTGATTATATGTGGACATTGATATTCCGGGGGCAAATTGTTCTGAGTTCCGGAATGGAGGCCAGGGGAAAACTCAAGCCATAATGACGATATATATGTAGGTTGTTTGTAGTCCAGCAGTGATGTAAATCAGCCCAGCAGTCCGAGAAGGATATCAAGCTCCCTGATACGCATTACTGGGATACTGGCACCAAATTCTGAACCTGATCAAGAATTGTGGGCCTCTATTCTATCAGAAGAATTAGCTTCGATCACTTTAGACTACAGGCCCGGACCACTGTGAGCGGAGGAGAAAAAAATGTTCCGGCAACCTGTCATGGCAAGCCATCAGGCATGTCAGGACAACAGGTTTGCAAAACCCGTAATTTGCCGGGTTCGTACTTCCGCAGGTTTAAGACGGTCGGCTTTGTCATCTTTGTTGTAAAGCTGTCTGAGATGTGGCGATTGGTCAGCTGTAGATCCTGGTTCAATCTCCACACCACCAATCGGCATGGGCTTACGTCACTATGATTAATTGGCTTCAGGTTCCTGTATTACGAGATTATGCATGTTTGCAAAGTACGGTGCCTGTCTCCTGATCAGACGATGCCCAGAGTTGATTTATTCCAAGATTGAATGATTGATTGATTGTTGTTTAATGCCACACCGAATTAAATTTACACGTATACTATATTGGTCAGTCAAATATAGCATGGAAGGAAACTCGAGTGAATGGATAAAAAAAGCTATCGACAAACTTTGTTCACATGTATCGTACAGATATGCACACCATTTTGGTGGAAGACACATGGCCTTCAGTAGATGTTAAATGATACGCAAATGACCGCACAGGGTTGTCATTCGCTTGCTGTCACAAAGTGAGAGCTCGGGGGAGTTTAAGCCATAGAACATGTCAAAAGTGCTATATCCCCACTATATATTTTTAGCGCAGGTGACAATAAATGTATTAGTACAGTTGGATGAATGCTGTGTTCAATGAAACACCTGTTCAAGTGACCTATTAGAGTTTGCTATTGGTCTGTATCCCTATGGATGTCATAAATTCCTTTAAAATTTGCCCCGAAAAAAGTGCATTTTTTTATGCAAACAAATGATGTCTTTGGGTGGTAAAACTTGCATGTTTCCACCCATATATATGTTGCTCCTACCTTCCAAACAAAACTGAAAACATCTTTCGAAGAGAATTCTCAGAATCTTTTTTGCAAACGTGAGATGTGTTCATTGGAGAAATTTTAGGTTATTGACTGTAATTGACCTTATCTGGGGGCTGAATGCCAAGCCTACACATGTATACGACCTACCTGTTATTAGGCTGCAGTTATTAAATTTTTCATGACTACAGTACAGACTCTATTCTTTTCGATAGCGTTACTCAGCAAAATTCACTGTCGGACCGTGGAATATTTCAACTGAATGGATCCCAACATAAAGCAAGCCGAGGCATGTCACTTGGCAAACCATAGCATTTCTGCCTACGTATGGATCAAGCAGCATGTGCTGGTTAACTGTAAATAATTCAACAGGTTATTCTTTATGTTTGACCCACTTTTTGAGAGTATGCATGTAGATATGCTTGGGTTTAATGTCGTACTCAACAATTTTTGAGTCGTGATGACAAAGTCTTTATTATGCATTTATGTACTGTGCCTTCTTGTTGCAAGGCAAATCAGATGCCGCCAAAAGTGCTGCCGCCACTGGAACATCATGCCAAAGACACCAGACATGACACCCCACCCAGTCACATTATACTGACATCGAACCGACTAGTCCGGTTTCCTCTCAATACTGAGCACCAAGAGAGGCAATGACAAATAGTCTACCATTTTCAAAATCTTAATTGACATTACCCGACTCGGTTCCATCCCGCACCTACATGACGCTCTATAACCACCAGGACAAGGGGGCTGCCCACTTTCTGAGTAGGCCTTGTTCTGAGGGGTACAGGTGCTTACATCATTGTATCAAGAAACTCTGGCTCATTATCAGTTTCATTATCGGACAGGGAATTTAAAAGGGTCCTCTTTGCTTCCATGTTTGTATGTTGAGTGGTGGCAATTAGTGGCAAACTGTGAGGCTCTGTGGTCTTCCAGGACGTTTGCCGCAGACTTCCACAAATGTGACAAAATTGTCACATATTGGAGAGTTAGCAAACACATGTATCTCACCAAAGGCTGGTGGTCATACTCCAGGCTGAGTCTTGTCCCTGCCCCCCACCCCCCACCCCCACCCCTCAAAAACCTGACTCCCATTGACTTTTATAAGTGATAAATTCTTGATAATCAATATGTCATAAAAGAGCAAACAAATAAATAAGCAAACATCTCCCAGTTGGCACAGACGGGCACACGCTCACACTGGAAGGCTATTCTGCCCATGAGACCTTGATGCTGAATGTCCACATCTACCGAGTGAGCTCAGATTTAGTGTTCCAAGGATTGAATATATAAACCAGTTAGGAGGAATTCATGGGCAGCCAGCTACACCCTGCTTGCTGTATATAACAGAATCAGTTTGTAATTAAATTTCTGTGCGTCGTTCTGGAGAGAATTAGGCTCATTTCATGCATTGAGAGGGGTGGACTAAATTCTGTTAGGCGAATTGCTAAATTCTGTTCGGGGAATCGCCAAGTGACCACTGTCCTACCATTATCAGAATTGTAGAGGTCATTGTGTCTGTATGTATAGGGCTGTTCATGTAACCCCAAGTTCATGATGTCTTCCCTGTTATATGGACAGTGGCTCTAGGCATCTGTTCAGGACTTTGTGCACTGTTAAACTTGCCAATGGTTATCCTGAGTAACATCTCCAAATAAAATTTTCACATTTCCGTAGGTAAATTTGTGGATATAATTTAACTATCTGAAGTCCATTACTTGGAAGCATCCGTGTTGTTCGACGTCATACAAATGCTACAAACCAAGTTTCAGTGTCTGGATTTATTTGAAGTGTTTAATTTAATTACCTTTGCTGTTGCTACATGTATTGAACAGATCATTTCTGTGATGATGGTACTAGTCTGGCTGTATCCGCTCAATATTTGGCACTGCAAAGGTATGGTCATGGAGCAAAAATCAGCCAGTTTTAATCTCCGAAAGTAAGTTTGTGTCAGTTTTATTTAGTTCTAAGACCTTTGTATATTTATTTATTTACGTCATACTCAAGAATGATTCACTTGTACAGCAGCAGCCAGCATTATGGTGGGAGTAAACTGGGCAGAGCCCTGCGGAAACCCACGACCATTCACAGGTTCCTGGCAAATCTCACAGCGACCGCATTGGTGGGAGGCTCCGGGGTCATTACGCTAAGACCTTTGTGGTTTAAAAGTATTATTATTGTAGATTATTAATGACAGACATAATCTGGGTTGATTGTTTTCTAAATTCTAATCATTTCCCAGGGTATTTCTTGCATAAGTCTTGACATAACATTGTTTCCTTTTCTGGAATGCACAGGTCTCCTCATTAGAAAGCTTATTTCTACAAAGGGAAACTTTTCACACTTCTGTACCTCTGGACTCAGTCTTGAAGGTTTAGGGGATTATATGGGAAAATAACTGCTGTTTAATTTTGGTTTCTATTAAAATGCCAGCGCCTGATTTAGGCATCGTATGAGTCTGATTCGCTGCCACAGGCATACTGATCATTGATATATCCACATCAAAATTATTATTATTTTGAATTTTTGACTAAGTTGCTTATCTATTTCTACATCAAAATTCCGTTTTTGACTAAGTTGCTTATCTATTTCTACATAAAAATTCCGTTTTTGACTAAGTTGCTTATCTATTTCTACATAAAAATTCCGTTTTTGACTAAGTTGCTTATCTATTTCTACATCAAAATTCCATTTTTGACTAAGTTGCTTATTTTTCCTGATTCTGAAAGTTCTGTTGAGTTTAAAAAGTTGTTTTCAGGTTTGAAGATACCCTGCTGGAAAAATGTCATTTTTAATGACCCAAAATAATATTGTATGACATTTATTTGCCTCTATAGCTGCACTTTTTGGGCCAAATTTTAGGTCATTTACTTTATTTATAGCCCCAGATGTCCCTGCCGCCATATACTCAAACACTTTTTGATGTTAATGGCCTGTCATGACATTATCCTGAATCATTGTATATAACTCCTCAGGGCCTTGCTTTTGAAGGCACCTCAGGTGTTCCTCTTGCATTATTGTAAACCTTTTTGAACCTAAATGTTCTTGATTCTGTTGTCACAAATGGGAATTCCTTACCATGGAATGGTAAGAATTCAGTTGAGCTTCTTCCGGAACTAAGGCATAAAGTTGGTATTTGTTCACAGAAGGCTAAAATCGGGGCCATCAGGAACTATTTCTGACTGTTTTTTTTATTCGAACACTTACGTATTCTTGTATTGATAAAGTTGAAAAAACGTATTCTGATGGTATATTTTTTCCTCTGTGCATGAGACACCATCAAACAATAAAGCCTTACTTCATAAACAGGTAGTATTTTTTACATAATTTTGTGTTACGTTTCGAGAAAGGGGTATGGGGGAAAAAAGACTCAGGATGGACGTATTTTTTTTTAAAAGACTCCTGGTATGTCTGGAAAGTATACTATGTTTAAGTGTTGGGAGAAACATTTTATGTTCTTTTGAAGCTAAATTGGAAGCTGATCACTTTCAACTTTCAAAATTTTCCTGGTGCGCGCTTGTGGAAACATTTTAAGAAAATCGATGAAACTTCATCTTGTGATCGAATGCCTCCTCGACCTCACGTATCTACCAAAAAGACGCGATTGGTATTTGGCATGTAAGGCAGTGTGTGACTGCAAGTCCAATGAAATTACCCACATCAGATATCTTCAATAAAATATGTACTGTCCAGTGTACGGATTCACAGCTCGTTGTCGCACCATACATAGATGGCAAGTTGGCATGCAAGCCTGGCATTAATTTAATTTCGCATGAAACGAGGCATGAATAATATAAAGGAAAGGAATTACCTCTATGTTGTCGTCAGTGCGTTCTGACCGTGATCGAAAATAAGGTAAATGTACCATGCGTGTATCCTATATTGCATGCACTGTGAATGACTGGAAAATTTGGCCCAAAAAAGTGCATTTTAACAGGCAAATAAATGCCATAAAATATTACTTATTGAGCTCAAACCTGCCTTCCGCACAAACCTCAAAACACGTTGCTTTCTACAATCAACAAGTCACAAAACACGTAGCTATCTACAATCAACAAGTCTCAAAACACGTAGCTTTCTGCAATCAACAAGTCTCAAAACACGTAGCTTTCTGCAATCAACAAACCTCAAAACACGTACCTTTCTGCAATCAACAAGTCTCAAAACACGTAGCTTTCTGCAATCAACAAGTCTCAAAACACGTAGCTTTCTACAATCAACAAACCTCAAAACACATACCTTTCTGCAATCAACAAGTCTCAAAACACGTAGCTTTCTGCAATCAACAAGTCTCAAAACACGTAGCTTTCTGCAATCAACAAACCTCAAAACACGTACCTTTCTGCAATCGACAAGTCTCAAAACACGTAGCTTTCTGCAATCAACAAGTCTCAAAACACGTAGCTTTCTACAATCAACAAACCTCAAAACACGTAGCTTTCTGCAATCAACAAGCCTCAAAGCACGTACCATTCTGCAATCAACAAGTCTCAAAAGATGTAGCTTTCTGCAATCAACAAGTCTCAAAACACGTAGCTTTCTGCAATCAACAAGTCTCAAAACACGTAGCTTTCTGCAATCAACAAACCTCAAAACACGTAGCTTTCTGCAATCAACAAGTCTCAAAACACGTAGCTTTCTACAATCAACAATTCTCAAAACACGTAGCTTTCTGCAATCAACAAGCCTCAAAACACGTACCATTCTGCAATCAACAAGCCTCAAAACACGTAGCTTTCTGCAATCAACAAGTCTCAAAACACGTACCTTTCTACAATCAACAAGTCTCAAAACACGTAGCTTTCTACAATCAACAATTCTCAAAACACGTAGCTTTCTGCAATCAACAAGCCTCAAAACACGTACCATTCTGCAATCAACAAGCCTCAAAACACGTAGCTTTCTGCAATCAACAAGTCTCAAAACACGTAGCTTTCTACAATCAACAAGTCTCAAAACACGTAGCTTTCTACAATCAACAAGCCTCAAAACAGGTACCTTTCTGCAATCAACAAGCCTCAAAACAGGTACCTTTCTACAATCAACAATTCTCAAAACACGTAGCTTTCTGCAATCAACAAGCCGCAAAACACGTACCTTTCTGCAATCAACGAGTCTCGGAAGAGAAAATAAACATGTACTCTGTAGGTGGAGCTATTAATGCATGTTCACGTGTTTGCAGTTGACTTTATGTGACTAACAGTGTTTCACATTCCTAGAGTGACCACATTTATATGCACAAATTCTCTGGAGAAACTTTGGGACAGGATATGAGTGTAGCATACATAAGAGATAAACGCTGCTTCAGGCTGGCTATACCTTGAAACCATACAAATCAGTCAATCAAGTAGTCAAATCAATAGTATTTACCCCTAGAAGTCTTTTCTTGAAGAAATGTATTTATAAATGTAGGACAAAGGACATATTTTTGGGGGGAAAAAGAATGTAATTTACACTTTTCTATCAGGTATGTATCATTTTACTTTTCAAATAAAACACTGTTCTAAGACTAATAAAACTCTTGAAATCAGGAAAAGTGTGTGACTTAGTCATTGGTGAAACGTTTGGTCATTTACCATTGCCTGTAAACTGAAAATTTTGATGCCCTAGCTGTAAATTGGAAGAGCACTTTGTTTACAGCCCAGGAGAGGCAGCTGTGGCAATGTTAATAACAGTTGACGAGTGCTTGATGCCAGCATTTCCAGCGCAGATTATGTTCGGTATTTATCGGCTCCCTCTTTGTGTAGTGCTTCCCTCCCATTTCTTATAAACTTTCTCCTGATATATAGCAACAGCTCCCAGCACACCAGCTCCTGTTATGTCATCCTGACTCATAACAGGCTCATTGGCTGGCGTATAACATTGGTGCCATCTGTGGGGAATTCCCATCAATCCATCAGAAAACTTCGGGCTGGCTTTTTTTCTGTGCTAATATAATTTATATAATGTACGCGCTGTATTTCCTCAATCAAGTTACTGAAAACTTTGGGGTTATTTTTTTTCGGGGGGGGGGGGTCCGTCCAGATGTTTTTGAAACTTTAGAGGATTTATTTTGTTACTCTATGATTAGTTGCCTTCTACAAGAAAATAAAAATATAAAAGACCCTGAATACGCTACAGTGTATTCTGCTTCACGAGTCGTCCATGTAAAATGATCTGTATCACTGTTTGAACACAGATTACCCCATTACTGTCTTCGTCAGAATTTGTATTCCCCATTATCATTATTATCATTATTAGTCTGTTAATTCTTAAATGATATATATCTAATACCAAATGTTGATGGTTTGCGATATTGGTTTGTATTTTTTATGTATTAGATTAGTGTTGAAATGCATATATCTTTTAGCATGTTCACAGGTTAAGGATTAGTGTTGAAATACATATATCTTTTAGCATGTTCAAAGATTAAGGATTAGTGTTGAAATGCATATATCTTTTAGCATGTTCACAGGTTAAGGATTATTGTTGAAATGCATATATCTTTTAGCATATTCACAGTTAAGGATTAGTGTTGAAATGCATATATCTTTTAGCATGTTCACAGGTTAAGGATTAGTGTTGAAATGCATATTTCTTTATGCTCACAGGGTTAGTATATACTTGAATGACCTTCACCAGACATGTGGCATAACTCCTGACTTAATGACCTTGTAGTTTTAGACCAGGATTCAATCCTGGCAAGGTACAAATACCTCACTGGTCAGTTGGGCCAGATTATCCAAAACTACGCCAACTGAAACAGCAATGGATCCCTCCCCGATTTTTTGTCTTCAATCCATGTGCTTATGTGCAGAGTCTTGATATTCTTGATCCACCAGATGATGGCTGCAATAAAACCCCCAGTGAGAATTGAATGTAGTCTGCCCTGGGATGATTTAAGGCTTTGTTTTGTCACCGGAAAGTAGGCAGACAACATCAGCCTTTGTCATTGTAGCTGGAGCACATTCGAAATCAGTTGCAACAGGAAATGGCTGAGGGTTACGATTTTCCCATGAGGATTTCTGGCAAACTGCTGATATTTTTCTGCCCCAGCTGACATTTTGTGGTACAAAACTCAGTGGATATTCGAGCTCAGACATGGTTGGCCTGTCTTAAGCCATTAATGATATATTAAAGCATTTTACAAGACTGAGCTTGAACTCAGGGTGATCGCATTGATGAGAGGCCCCTGGATAATTGCACTGCACTAATGCACTAACCCCCCTCGCCAACGGAGGCCCCTGCATGCTTTCATATGGCAAAAATTTGCCAACAGACATTCCCAAGGCATTGAGGTGTTACCTTGCGGACTTTACCTTTAGGTTAATTCATGAACAGTGTAATCCCTGAATAGGTCAGGACAATCTTTTGGCAAATGGCCATTGTTCAGGTCCCACTGTGCCAGCCAGACGCAGACATTATGGGTGATATACTCAGCGTTATTCTCACAGAGGACTGATTGGGAAATGTTCCTGGACAACCACATAGACTGATTATAACAGAACAAAATCATGCTTTGGTTAGCTTAACTTTTATTTCCCTTGTCATTTCCTGGGTGTGATAATTATGGCCATGTTGGGATATTGTTTGGGTACAGAACCTGTGTGATTGCCTGTAGACACAGTAGTACAGAGCCTGCGTGATTGCCTGCAGACACAGTAGTACAGAACCTGTGTGATTGCCTGCAGACGCAGTAGTACAGAACCTGTGTGATTGCCTGCAGACGCAGTAGTACAGAACCTGTGTGATTGCCTGCAGACGCAGTAGTACAGAGCCTGTGTGATTGCCTGTAGACACAGTAGTACAGAGCCTGTGTGATTGCCTGTAGACTCAGTAGTACAGAGCCTGTGTGATTGCCTGCAGACGCAGTACTACAGAACCTGTGTGATTGCCTGCAGACACAGTAGTACAGAGCCTGTGTGATTGCCTGCAGACACAGTAGTCATACTGAAAACACGTTTGATCCACGCCTCTGAATGGTCAAGCATATATAGTGGAAAACCCACATGCCTTTATGCTGTGTTGCCCCATGCACATTACAGCAGTAGTGATATGTTGTTGTGGTTTAAATGTTTTAATTTGCTCATTCACTGATCAGCATAGTTGAATTTATCTCACTGATAATTCATGTGTAACTCTCTACATGTGTGATGATAGAGTAGACTACAGCATAGAGACTCTAACCAGAGCAACAACAACAGCGTGATAGTTGGCAAATGGTCACACTTTACCGATGAAGCCCGGTTTTAGCTCAGTTAAGGTTTTATTCTAATTGTTCATGTAGCTGTTTTTAAGAAGTAACAGCTTGAATGCCACCTTGCACCATGGTTTAAGCAGAATGAGGTAAAAAAGGTAACGCAGCGGTGTTATCTGCAGTTTTTTCAGACGCCATCGGTCTGTAATTATGTACATGTTTGTTAATCGAGAGCCTGTTGGTAAATTCTGAGCAGAAATCATATTCATGATTGCACAGAAACTGTTGGCCAGCTCATGATTCGATTCTGATAATGAAACGAAAACCTCTTGGTGTCTTGCAGTGGGACCATTTGTAAGGTTTGTCTGTCACGAGGGATCATTGGCACCATTAAGCCTATACGTCCATGTCATGGAGGATTATGGTGTGGGACAGTACCCATTATCCCCGTCCCTGGCACTATGCTGATACTGTCCCGCTGGGAGAGAGACTAGACTACTCAGGTGAACAATTCCGTGTAGATGACACCAATGATTTTCACAGCGGTCGCACAGCACATACAGCATGTACCTGACAGAGCCTCCTGCGTCCATGGGTACATTTGCTCAGTTGATTAAGGGTAATTGTCAAGCGTCCATATTGCATTCATCAATCAAGAATTTGTCTCATGTACAAGGTAAAAAAATAGAGAGGTTTCAAGTTGGAAAAGCCCTGTAGTACAACTTGACTTGTCGAAAATGTTAGGCGACATGAATGTCTAAAAAGGTATGGCGAAACGTTATCAAGACGGGACAAACTAAGGTGAAAACCGAAGCTTACCCAGGCAGAATTCACAGCCTCAAGATATATATGGCCTTCATATTACCTGTTTATCATCATGATTCCACTTGGTATATTGTTCTGTGACCACTACACTGCAGAATTGGCCAGCACTCTAGACTCGATCGGCTTAGGCTTGGGTAAAGAGCCTCGGGGACTGCCCGGTATGCCTCCGTCAGATCCCCAATGCCCTAGATTTCATCAAACCTTAATTGGTTTTCAGTCCTGCATATACTGTAAATGACATTAAATTTTGTCAAAAGAAAGTGATTTTTATATGCTAATAATTGTCATAAAATAATGTTTCTGGTTCAGAATCTTATGTTATTCTACTGGGGTATCATCTTACCTCCCAAACAAACCTCACAAGAGCTGTGTGAAATCAACAGAGCTCACAGGATCAGGTAAAAAGCAGCATTGTCATGGAAGAGATTTGATGTCATTTAGCCAAGAAGTTTTGTATTTGCCTTGAAGTTATGATACAAGTAGGCAGAATTGGACAGATCCTAGTTTTTGATAATGGGTAAATATATACAGCTTGAGGCTGCAGGAACCACAAACCAAAAATTGCTGGTGGCCTCCGTGGCACAGTTGGTTAGCATGCTAGCACAGTGACCCAGGAGCCTTTCACCAATGTGGTCACTGTGAGTTCAAGTCCTGCTCATGCTGGCTTCCTCTCTGGCTGTACATGGGAAGGTCTGCCAGCAAGTTACGTGTGGTCGTAGGTTTCCCCGAGGGTCTGCCAGGATTCCTCCCACTATAATACTGGCCACTGTTGTATAAGTGAAATATTCTTGAGTATAGTGTAAAACACCAATCAGATAAATAAAAAGAATAAAATATTGCTCCTGTAGAGTTTAATGGCAAGAAATAATGTAAAACAAATAATCAGATATGACTTCGTCTGACCTTTATAATTGTGTGTCCTTATACAACACGCTGGATATATCTTCAGACAGGTCTGTGAGTTATCCTATTAGCTCAACAGGTGTTATTGATGACTCCCTTAATGAGAGTTATACAGTGTATGGTCAGACAAAGTAATGGACACCAGTTGACATTAATTGTTCATGTCTCTGGGAGAAATCCTGCCTTAATGTTAAGTCCCTACATGCCAGGTGGCAGTTATATATTGATAAATCATAGAGCATCGAGTTGTGTAAGACATGGTCAAGTGTTTTATTGAGGAAGGGATTACGTTTGTATCCCTGGTTATTGTTTTGGTGAGTTGAGGTCTTGGAGAATTATGGCCTGTTTGGCCATGATTAAGAAAAATGGCCCATTTGGCCCTGAGGCCAGCAATTACCCTCAAGGTATCTGTCTGAATCTACGGATACGTACGTCCCGATTCAGACAGATAAATGTAACGTGTGTAACGGTGCCTAGGTTACAGGGCCAACTGTAAGCATAATTGGAGTCAAAACCTTGTGGCTGGTGGGAATTTTCCAGAAGATTGTACAGTGGTAGATGTAGAGACTTTAAGTGACTGTGAATCCAGATTTGGCGCTGTGAGCGGGTTTGCTGTAAAATTCGATTTAAAATTGTTATAAAGCAATTGAAAGCTTGCTGGCCAGTAAATCCGCTGCGGTAGTATGCGTGGTCACAAAGTACAAGTGCAGGCACAGTTTTAACTATGTAGTGCAGTCTTTACTAGCAACAAACAAAGCATTTGAAGTTCAGATTTTAATATTTAAAATAGATAAAGGTGTTTCCTGTGATTCCATATGATAGTATATATATATATATATATATGTATATGTATATACACTGTGTAGCTGACAAAGCCATTATTTTAGCTGACACACTTCATATAGGTTTTATCAGGATTTGTCCACTCATCTTTTTTTCTTTTTCTTTTTTTTTTGCAGAGAATTGTTTGGCAATCTGAAAGAATCTGCTTGAGGTATTTCATGAACATAACATGTAAGCGTGGGGAATTTTTTTGCACGCATGTCATTAAAATATCACAGGTCAAGGTCAGTGAGAGGTTAATCAGGAGCCGAAAACCTTTTTGCTGCGTTTCTGAGAAAACTTTTCGAATCTCGTGGACCTTGGAAAGCATCATTGCTACTGTGACTGAGGCTGTGAACTAAATGACTTCATTTTACCAAAAATCAATCCAAAGGTTAAGCAAGAGTTGAAACTTCTGACAGAAAATTGCTTGCACTCGGTTAGTCTACATGCACACATATTTGCTTCATTATGTGACATAGAACTGTGAATTTGTTCTACGCTTATCGTAATTAGATCAGAGTCAGTGGAAGGTCACTTGCTTGCCTAGACATTAATGGAGAGTGGATATTTCACACCTGCTGATTGCTGGATGCATATCGTAGTTAATTTGATGTGATAATCTAAATCTACAATTGCAACATGACTGTGGTGAGGGAACTGAGACAAAAATGGGACTAATGGCACAACAGCCTGTAATGAACAGGAATTTATTCTGTTAAACGACCATGTCACACCAGTTGCATCTCTAACGAGTACTAAGAGGGTGTGCCATCGGTAATGCAATTAACAATATACTGGCCATTCTCATTTTCCATATTAAATAAAACTGATGAAACAAAACAAAACGCCCATATTCACAGAGGGAGTTGTGGAAAATGGGGACTACTTCAGTGTTGGTCGTTTAAACCAACACAAGCTCTGGCTAGTTCCTTATTGGTTTTTACGTGTGTCAAGTTCTGCTTTGCTGAAGCCTTTGATTTGCCTGTTGCTATGAGAAACGAGCCATAGAGTGAATGATCCATGTGCTTTATTGTTGTTTCCACCACTACTTTAGCTGCCCAGGTAACAGGACTGATTGTCCATTAAGATATCGCTGCACCTCGATTCATGACAGAGAATAGTAATTCACATCGTGAGGCGCGCTCCTTGAAGACTCCATGGAGCACATATGAAAACCTGGGTGTTCCATTTATCTCACTGTACAGTGGCTTTCAGTTGATGTCCTGTCAAAAATTTAAGCTAATTTGCCACAAGCATTAAGGTGTCCACAAGCGGACATTACGGTATCCACAAGCTGACATTAAGGTGTCCAATAGCTGACATTAAGGTTTCCACCAGCTGACGTTAAGGTATCCACAAGGTGTAATTAAGGTGTCCAAGAGTTGACATTAATGTTTCCACAAGTTGACATTAAGGTATCCACAAGCTTACATTAAGATGTCCACAAGCCGACATTAATGTGTCCACAAGCTGATGTTAAGGTGTCCAAGAGCTGAAATTAAGGTATCCACAAGCTGACATTAATGTGTAAACAAGCTGACATTAAGATATCCACAAGCTGATGTTAAGGTATCCACAAGCTGATGTTAAGGTATCCACAAGCTTACATTAATGTGTCCACAAGCTGAAATTAAGGTATCCACAAGCTGATATTAATGTGTCCACAAGCTGAAATTAAGGTATCCACAAGCTGACGTTGAGGTATCCACAAGCATGACAGTTATGCCATCCAACTCTGCGACTACAGGTTACAGACCCGATTTGGCTTCAGATCACTCCCAGATTCTAGTCGAGTATCCTGCAGCCATCGCAGCCAGACCGTACCATCCGGCCATGAACCTAATTGACTCCCTCGACCCTAACATGCTGAGACAATCTTCTGCCCATACTGGACCCACCATGGCCTAATTTTGAGCGAATGATTATGCCATCTTGAGGCTGTTTTTGCCTACCAGTACTGGGCCTACCATGGCCCAATCATGAGTTAATGGTCCTGCCATGCTAAGGCAATCGTTTGCCCTTTCTGGGCCTACCATGGCCCAATCATGAGCTAATGGTCCTGCCATGCTAAGGCAATCGTTTGCCCTTTCTGGGCCTACCATGGCCCAATCATGAGCTAATGGTCCTGCCATGCTAAGGCAATCGTTTGCCCTTTCTGGGCCAACCATGGCCCAATCCTGAGCTAATGGTCCTGCCATGCTAAGGCAATAGTTTGCCCTTTCTGGGCCAACCATGGCCCAATCATGAGCTAATGGTCCTGCCAGCATTGTTCAGGCTATTATCTGCCTATACTGGACCCACCATGGTCCGATGATTGGCGAATGATCCTACCATCCTGAGACAGCTCAAACTGCACACACCCTGGCTCAGTCATGAGCAAATGATCCTGCCATCCTGAGGGTATGATCGTCTGCCCATACTGGGCCCAGCATGGCCCATTCATGAGCTAATGATTCTTCCATGGGCAGTTTCTTGCAGAATTTTAGTCTACTTCTTCATGGGTGTAGGCTACTGATGTGAGCTCCTTTTCATGACAGGATTGCCACGATATCACTGAGATATTGCCAACGTGGCGTTCAGTCATTGATTCGTTCATTCTTATAAAAGCAGGCGCATCTCCAGCAAATATTATGCGATGTAGATCTTGCGAGAAGTTACCCTAAGCTCTTGTGCATCATGGGAAGGTATAAGATGAGTGAATCTGTGGCGTCGTGATGGTGCTGCTGTCATGACTGTTGATAAAAACCCACAGGCCTCTACTGAAATACAGTTACATTGTTGACCGACATTGTTCAGAGACACAGAGCTTGAAACTGGTCCGTCGTTTTGGTGTAAAATTCCACTGGCATAGTTATGGGTTATAAACCTACAAATCACGTACATGTCTTTAGGACAAACGGGAGACCATGTGTATAGCTGTAGCTTCCGTGTAATGCAGCGAGTTCCATACGATTGCAGTGTGAGCCAGTCCAGAGTAATGTATCTGTTTACCTCATTTTTAATAACAACTTAATTAATTTAGTCAGCTAGGCGTCATTATATACTTAAGTATTTATGGTACCTGGGCCACTGAGCGCTCCCTCTTCCATTACACCCTGTAAACATCCAATTTCCACTCCAAGACAGGTCTTGTTTATCGGGCCGCGTTGTGTCTTCCTGGGATTTCCTCCTGGAACCATATCAGCTCGTCTAATCCAATCATGTAATTTGTGCCCAGGGGTTTTCTGCAGACTTTCCCAAAGCATGGTCATCTCATGTTTTTCATCCATTTTCCTGCTAACTCAATTACACCTTTGTATACAGTAAGGCCATTATCTTCGACCAGCTGTGCGTCTGGTCAATAGGCTGGCCATAAATTCATATCTTTCTCACATTAACTGGCCACTGCTTATAGATTTGGAACATCCTTTTTGTCAGCATTTTTCTCTAAGTCTGACAGATGAACAATCTTGATGATAGTTTTTTTTAATATACACAAACATATACCTTTACAAGTATCTATACTTCCCAGAAGTTCAGATTTATGTCCACACTGATTAGCCTTACACAAGATCTATATACATATAGCATTATTCTGCTCCACGTATTGAACTAATGTCTGATGTCTTTCTTTTGGCAGGCCGTATGTATTTCTATTATGTTAGAAATTTGTCAAGTTTGTGTTGTTTTAATAAAGTGTCTTACATCCTGGACATGTATTTCGTCATGACCTTACACTAGATTTTTAAAATGATATGTTTCGTGTCAGATTTCTTCTCACATACAGATCGTGGCTCACGCCAGGTTTCTCACGTACAGATCGTGGATCATGCCAGGTTTCTAATGCATACACCATGTTTCATGTCATTTTTCTCACATATGAGTTCTGTTTCATGCCAGATTTTTTATACATAGATCATTTTTCATGCCAGGTTTCTCACATACAGATCGTGGATCATGCCAGGTTTCTCACACACAGATAGTGGATCATGCCAGGTTTCTCACGTACAGATCGTGGATCATGCCAGGTTTCTCACATACAGATCGTGGATCATGCCAGGTTTCTCACGTAGAGATCATGGATCATGCCAGATTTCTCACATACAGATCGTGGATCATGCCAGATTTCTCACATACAGATCGTGGATCATGCCAGGTTTCTAATGCATACACCATGTCTCATGCCAGTTTTCTCACATATGAGTTCTCTTTCATGCCAGATTTTTTATACATAGATCATGTTTCATGCCAGGTTCAATATGCATAGATCCTTTTTTATGCCAGATTGCCCACACATAGATCCTGGGGTGCAGATCACAGTTCGTACCGTAATTCTTTCTCTGATATACATCAATTAGGATATAAATTAACTAAGTTCCATGGATGGCAGTGTATAATAAATTTACATCAGCTGTATGCGTTTCTTATACCACTACAGTCTGTTTTTGCTCACAGCCGTGTGGCAATCATTTGCAAATTGTATTTGATCACAAACTCTTGCCTGACCAATTAAGTAATCAATTTGCTTTGTAACGAATTGCATGGTCATAGCGTGTGACAGACAGATTCATACATGGACAGTCCAGATTGTAATATGTAGCTTAGGTTTTCAGTGTCATGTTTTGATAACAAAGAATCAGGGTAACCTATTAAGATTCCGTCTGCGAGATTTCGTGATGATAATGCTCGTGTGGGAGTCAGACACGACTGAACATAAACAGCGAGTGGTTAACATTTATTGATTGTTGTTCATGTTGGTTGGGTTCTTTGATGAGTGGTAATCTGATGTTACTGGATGGTTTTTGCATTTGTTATAGAGACCACCTATGTTATAGAGACCACCTGTATTACAGAGACCACCTGTATTATAGAGACCACCTGTATTACAGAGACCACCTGTATTACAGAGACCACATGTATTATAGAGACCACATGTATTACAGAGACCACCTGTATTACAGAGACCACCTGTATTACAGAGACCACATGTATTATAGAGACCACATGTATTACAGAGACCACCTGTATTACAGAGACCACCTGTATTATAGAGACCACATGTATTATAGAGACCGCCTGTATTACAGAGACCACATGTATTATAGAGACCACATGTATTATAGAGACCACCTGTATTATAGAGACCACCTGTATTAGACCACATGTATTATAGAGACCACCTGTGTTACAGAGACCACCTGTATTACCGAGACCACATGTATTATAGAGACCACCTGTATTAGACCACATGTATTATAGAGACCACCTGTATTATAGAGACCACCTGTATTAGACCACATGTATTATAGAGACCACCTGTATTATAGAGACCACCTGTGTTACAGAGACCACCTGTATTACAGGGACCAGATGTATTATAGAGACCACATGTATTATAGAGACCACCTGTATTACAGAGACCACCTGTATTATAGAGACCACATATATTATAGAGACCACCTGTATTATAGAGACCACCTGTGTTACAGAGACCACCTGTATTACAGGGACCAGATGTATTATAGAGACCACATGTATTATAGAGACCACCTGTATTACAGAGACCACATGTATTATAGAGACCACCTGTATTATAGAGACCACCTGTATTACAGGGACCAGATGTATTATAGAGACCACATGTATTATAGAGACCACCTGTATTACAGAGACCACCTGTATTATAGGACCGGGGCCATTCACTCCTTCTCCTCTCCGGGCGTACGCGGGAAGGTCTGCCAGCAACCTGCGAATGGTCGTGAGTTTCCACCAAGCTCTGCCCAGTTTCCTCCCGCCATAACGCTGGCCGCAGTCGTATAAGTGAAATATTCTTGAGTACAACGTAAAACACTAATCAAATAAATAAATAAATAAATCATTCACTCCTTTTGTTGGTTATGCCATGTTCAGTTTAACACTGGTAACTGCAAGTCCTGTAAATGTCCCAACACTTTGATTTTGGCTATTTCCTACTGGGAAAATGTCAGTTGCCGAACCAGAAGTAATATTTTATGACATTTAATTACCTCTGAAAGTGCCCTTTTAGGGGCACAGTTTTAGGTTATTTTTATGATGCAGTGTGATCAAAATGATGATAATTTTAACTGAAGATTAACATTACAGATGTCCACAACTGATATAAATGGAGCAACCGTTGCCAATCCAGGGCTTTTTCACTTTTGAAAAGCTGCTAAAATCAATTTACATGCAACGAAACTTTAAAGAGAATACACGTACATACCAGAGATTCTTTGGCAAAAACTTGAATGAGAACAAATCCAATCAAAATTTTACTGTTGTTGTAAAATAGCTGAGATATTTAGCTTTAACAAAAACGAGCATTGTCTCAGCATTTGTCACTGTTCAAGATCAAAATAATTATGTTGGTAGAAATCCCCTTAATAACTTTTTGATACTTTTAGAATCATTTAAGTACTCTATGAATAGCACACTGTACAACTCTGATAGTTTCTGGGTGGCAGTTAAATACATGCTATTTGAGCTATTCATGGTAAACAGAGAATATTTGATTTGATTACCAAACATGAATTTGCCCCCAAAATTTCCAGCACATATAGGCTCTTTGATGTTTGAAATAACCTTGCCTTATGGGGCTCATAATAGGTCTACATTCTGTTTACAGGAACTTCACAAAAAATCCAGGTTACACTCTTTTTTACCTGGAAGTCCAGATTTCAATTAGTGTAATAAAACAGACAACTGGTATATAATCCTCACATAACTTTGGAGTGCATCATAGGTCAAGGATATTGAGACATATTTATGGCTAGCACCTCACAGATGTTGCCAGTTGACATGGCGGAAAGGAAAAACAAGGACGATTTGCATATAATCCAAGGTACTTTAGCATACACTGGCGTCATGGCCTGTACTAAAGCTTCCCATGTGTGAGTGTTTACATTTGACATTTCTCATCCGTTCTCTATAATACTCTTCCCGAAATTGCTCCATGCTCAGGGACGGTAGCTCGGCATCGAGCACCTGCGATGTACGGCTCATCCTCTAAAACTCCCATTTTCTGCACTCTTAATCCCACCTGATGCCGTCTCAACAATTCCCTGGTGGCTGAAGTGACAGGTACAGACATGGTGGCTGTAATAGCCTAACCTCAGTCATCTCATTTCACGCTCATCAAGTGCAGAGTTATGCACTGGAAACCACAACCTGGAATTTGATGGGTGCAGATGTGTTGCGCTAGCTCATACGTTTGGACATACAAGAAACAACAAAACAGCGCTCTTCCCGCGTAATTGTCCCCTCAGTGCCAGAAGGTTTTCGGGTTATAGAGCAGGTGCATTCTCGCTTCTGCCATGCGTGAGATAAGTTGACGTTATTTCACACACCTCAAGTTTAGAATCAAGAAGACATGTTTCCTGGAAACCGTATCCTGGAATTGGATGGGTTGTGAAAACCCGCATTTACATGTAAAGTGATATCTCGTTGATTTTGTGTCTGTATAGAGTCACGAAGAACATGCTTGATGGTTAATGCATCATGAAGGTTGAATCCATGGTTGAGTTTTGTGTACATCTAGAAGCACACAAATCAACAGACTTCAGACTTTAATGCATCAAGGAGGAAACCCTGTCTAGACGCACGTATGGCTTTATTTAAGATAAGCTCTAAACTTAAAATTAAACTTAAAAAGTTTAAAATTTTGACTCAGGTGAAAAATGGTTTTGTGGAATCGGATCCAGTGTTGTGAGAGTGCGTATGGAATGTTGCAGAATTTTATCACTCTGTTGTTAGTGTGCTTATGAAGGTAGCCACCAGGGGGCCTGTGCTCCAGTAGGTTAGCACAATAGCGCAGCGTAATGACCCAGAAGTCTCCCTCCTGTGCAGTCGCTGTGAGTTCAAGTCCAGTTCATGCTGGCTTCCTGTCCGGCTGTACTTTGGAAGGTCTGCCAGCAATCTGCGAGTGGTCGTGGGTTTCTCCCAGGCTCTGCCCAGTTTCCTTCCACCATAATGCTGGTCACCGTCCTATAAGTGAAATATTCTTGAGTACAGCGTAGAACACCAATCAAATAGATAAATAAATAACTGTAGCCAAATTTATACCATAAACATTACAAATGAGGTTTGTTTTGTATGTGCATTGGGATGATATTTATATGCCTGCCAACGGAGAAATGTGAGTTTCATCACCAGAAACATTATTTTGTGACATTTATTTGCCTTAAGGATGCACTTTTTAGGACGAAATTTTATGTCATTTACAGTATTCCAACCTACAGGTACATTTGCTGCATCTAGTCAAGTGGAGTCTCCAGCGTTTCAGACACAGGTGCCGTCTACAGGACATTGATTGTACACCCTGTTTTAATCACCAATTTGTTTTTCAAAGAAGGAAACAAAAATAGGGCAGTTTTTGAGCAGTTTAGCTAAGCTTTGATGTGAGACCAATCCGATACGCAGCTCAATCAGCGCTGAGGGGGATTGCTTCCAAACGCGGTTAATGACACTCTCCTTTGATTTGCGGGAACACAAACCTGTTGCCTGGCCGTGTTTCCTGCGTCGTAATGGGTATGAGAGCAAGACAAAATCAATAGCTGGGTGAAGACGCAACAGTTGGCACTGCGCGTTAATCGTTATTAAGCATTAATGCTCCACATGGTATTTCGATCGAGCCAATCACAGTAATTATTAAGGTTTTGTCGCAGGAATTTGTCTGTTCATTTCTGCCACCATTACCGTGCAGAAAGGTTTAAGGATTTAGGCGCACTTTGTACACAAGGTAATTTGAGGCTGATTCACACATTCCTTCAACAACAATAAAATGGCCTAGTCATGTTAAAGTCACATAAAACTGCCTGCTTTTGTGAAAGAAATCAGCAGTTGTCACTTTGCGCATTTCATTAGAAAAGATCATCGAGGAAGTTCAAAGTGTAAAGTATGAATGATAACAAGAGTTGAAAACGCAATATTGTACAGGTCGCACTAGATTTTGATCTTTGTTTTCAAGTGTCAGTAAACGACCACTTTTATTTCAAGTATTATATATCGGTATGCTAAATGTAAAATTGAAATTATATGAAGCAGAAGTTCAGCTTTTATTCACTTGAAAACGACCGGGGCAACAAGGTCGAAAACAGGTGGATCTGTAAAACATTACGTGGAGACACCTTGAGTTTTGCATAAACACTACGACATTGTTGTTCTACATCTCTGAGTCCATAACAGCACATCATAGAAGTTCGTTATTCACAGGATATTCACCATCCTTATAAAGCATATTAATAAACGAAACAGGTACACTGAATTCTACGGAAATGGACGGACAAACATGTGGGATTAAATTTACATTAAAATTCTTTTCATCCTGAATGTTTGTGTTTTTGCTTGAACGTGGAGAGTGATGTAGGCATAGATGTAAGTATGCTAATAATTCCTTATAATGTATTTAATGTAATTTTTCAACTTCTACAATTGGCAATTATTTTTCTCAGAGCTCTTAACTGGGTGTCATCTGACTTCTATTCTTACATAATATCCACACAGGCGTCTTAAAACTTCCTTGGTAGCTATAGCAACTACCAGCTGACCGGCGAAACAAATTATCTCTACCAACACTTTAACAACTTCGACGGCCACCCTCAAAACTTCATTAGTTTTGCGTAACACTATTTTTAGACAAAACCTAATGGGAGGAAATCCAGAGGCTAAACTGACTCTGTTGCCATTATAAATTATGACTCAAGCTTAATGGTAGCCATTGTAAATGTCAGCTTCTGAGCAGATAAAAGCAAATGGCTGTTCAGGGATTTATGAAAATCTGCTGTAACACTGAAAGGAGTAAGTGGGCAAAGTCATTATAAGCTTCTCTGTTTTAGATCAGCTTCAGTTCTTGGGATCCAAGTCTGGATAATTCAAACTTCAGGCCTTGAAGATAATTTGTTAAGCATCATGTTACAAAGAAATGTATTTTGTATGTCCCAGAAAAATAAGAATACATGGATCCTGATGAAATATTGATATTAAAAAAATAAAAAAGAAAACAGTATCTACCCTTTAAATGGCCACTTAAATTGTGAAATAAACTATTTAGTGTGAACTTGAAAATGATTGCTATTATATTATGTATTCATTTGATCGTTGTTTTACGTCACACTCAAGACTATTTCACTTATACGACGGTGACCAGCATTATGGTGGGAGGAAACCGGGCAGAACCTGGGGAAACCCGCGACCATCCGCAGGTTGCTGGCAGACATTCCCGTGTGGGGCCGGAGAGGAAGCCAGCATAAGCTCAACTTGAACTCACAGCAACTGCATTGGCGAGAGACTTCTGGGTCATTATGCTGTGCTAGCATGCTAACCAACGGAGCCACGGAGACGATATCGTGTAGTCAGTAATAACCTCTGATCAATTACAAATTAAATCTAATATATAATGATCGTGAACTAATTGTGGCTAAAGATTATAAGTTAAAACAGGTACATGTACATTGTACATATAGTTTAGAGATGATTTCCTGAATGCATCATAATCTGGGTGTGGGCACAGACAGCTGTCAACCAGACTGGGTTTACACCAGATACATAATATAGTGCATGCACAGGTGTGGATGTGGTATCACTTTGATGCTCTTTGGTACTCCCACTTCACTTGTTCTTTTTTTCAAGAGCATGGGATGATTAACTGCTTTTATTTCCCTTAAATGGCTCTCGCAGGATGGGGATGGTGTGTTTAGGTAATGTACGTTTGATGAGCCACTTGTCTCTCCTGCAGAGATCCCGAGTTCAAATCCTGGAGCGTGACCCTCAGAGTAAATCCCCCGTCCTTTACTCTCAGGTGACTGAACAGGTTCAAGTAAGCTACAGGCCTGAGGACGTGGGTGTGGCAGGCATGTTGGGGGAGGGGAAAGATTTCAGTAGGGAGTAGTGTAACCGGTGCAGCACTGTGTGATCCACAGAGTAGATCCCCCATCCTTTACTCTCAGGTTTTAGGAAGCTACAGACCTGAGGACGTGGGTGTGGCAGGCATGTTGGGGGAGGGGAAAGATTTCAGTAGGGAGTAGTGTAACCGGTGCAGCGCTGTGTGATCCACAGAGTAGATCCCCCCATCCTTTATTCATTTATTAGCAGTCAGTTCAAGGATGTATTTTGTTTGTATTACCATATAGGTATTAAGAGAAAGCATCATTGGTGTGACATGTAAATACACTTTGAAGGTTGGCCGAAATGGTAAAAACTTGTATTCCTTATAATTAGATTAATTCGAAGTTATGAAAAAAAAACACAATTGCGAATCACTGACACAAGCATCTCCATTTGCGCCTCGTTGCGTCAATTTTCACGGGCTTCCTCTCCGTCATCCGCTCTGCCCTCCGAGCTGGTTTGCAGAAAAAAGAAAAACAAGTGCAAAGTGTGAAATTTGGACAGAAGTTACAATAGCTGTGAGATTTGCCTCTGAGCCATACTGTTTTCCTCCTGCTTCCTTGCAACCTGAACCATTTTTTTAAGGTGTTTTTTTTTCTAATGTATGGCGGCTGCGTATTTCCGCAGCCCCCCGAATGTTTGAACTTTCCGCTAATTTGCTTGGACGTGATTGACAAGCCATTGTCTGACGGACAAAATGAAGAAAAAGATGAAAAAAAATCATCCCAAAAGTATGACATGGTTTGGACGTCAAATTGACCAATTTTTTCATCATTTTTCTTGCGATTTGAGCGTGGTTTTATCTCCACTCCAGTAGCCATGGAAACACATTCATTGCCTGCAATGTGGCGTCTCGCGGCTGAAGGCGACCCACAACTGTTCCTTAAGGACGGTAAAGGTCTTAACCAGCCCAAGGCGAACGGGAAGATGCTTTTTCAGAAAATGCAATTAAAGAAGTTTCAGGGGAGGCGAATGGGTGGATATTTCTATGATATGCTTGTTTCTGGTAAACAAGCACATTCTGTTACATTTCCTGAACTGATTTTGCTTGTATTAAGATAGGTTGTGATGCTTGTGTGCACTGCAGGGAAACTTGTAGCTTTTACAGTACGTGACCTCAAGCATTGTACTCAATGTCTAGTTTGCTTTTTCTGAACAAAATGTAACTCAGTTCCGATGATGAAATTCTTATATAGTTTTTACATTAGGAAAATTTGCATACATGTAGTTATGTTCCAATATCTCCGTAGTGATTGCCACATGTCATTTCCATGTCCATGACTGAAAGGCTGCACGTGGTTAGCAGTGTAGTGCAGTACATCAATTCAGGAGCCTGTCAACAATGTACTCACGCGGAGTTCAAATCCAGCTCTGGGGAGCTTTCATTCTGGTCGCATGTGAAAAGGTCTGCCACAGGCATGCCAGAGGATTTTTTTTTGTTATCTTGCAGATTTCTGCTATTTTTCTGATAAAAACAATTGTTGTGAGATGAGGGCAAATATGAGGCGGATTTTGTATTGGAACATTTACATGTTTCTAAAGCTACATGCAGGGTCTCAGTTGCCAAGGAGTTTAGCGTGCTAGTCCAGCAGATTGACTTCGATGCCTCCCACCAGTGCAGCCACTGTGAGTTCAAGTCAAGCCTAGGCTGGCTTCCTCTCCTTTTCATGGATTTCCCCCAGGCACTGTCCACTTTCCTCCCACCATAATGCTGGCCTCTGTCTTCTTGAGTATAAAGTTAAGCACCAACCAAATAAATAAATAAATAAACCAGCATGCAAGCATAGCTACATTTAGTACATGTGTACTGTGATTCTCTAACTAACCACCACTATGATATTGTCTTGGATTGATACCTTAACGAAGCCAAACAACCTATAAAGCTACCCCTCTAAACATTTTCCTTACATTTGTTAGTTGTAAATTTGCCCAAGGTGATTTATATTTTATTCCCCTGAATTCATGCTACACGTCTTTCAGTGGAACAAAACTATATGCGCTCTGTGTGTTTTAATCATCTTGATGTGTAAACACAGCCACTGGATCGTCAGGTGCTAGCCTCAGATTAGATAACTATATCTAATGACTGTTTCTTATCAGCTGTCTACAGATCCCGGATCAGACTGATTTATAAGTTTCATCCGAGTAATTGTCAAGATAGTGTCTTTGAAGAGGAGCGGATGTTTATTTTAGCCGAGTCTGTGTAGACATTTCTCCTGCTCCTTTGCCAGTGGTTCGTTCGCAACACCTTCACCCCTCTTACCTTCAAACATTAGAACTCTACTAACGGGTACCGCCAACGTCTTCATCCTCCGCTGACTTATCTCAGAGCCTAACTGTTTGTTCAGGGAGACAATCCAACAAGAGAACAAGAATGACACCATGTGTATACTCAAATCACCCAGTCAAAGACACTTGCTAACATTACTGCTTAGTATTTAGTTTTTTGTGATGTAGCTATTGTCTTAAAAGGTATTAGTACGCTTTTTAGCAAGCACTTTTATAACAGTATCAATTGTTATCGTAGAAAGTGTTTACTAGAATCTTTGTGTATGTGAATCATTTCTGTATTACTGTGAATTTCTTGAAAATGACAGCTTCAGTAAATGTAAATGGAATACTGAACACAAAGCTAAAACACCCGGTCTTTTCTCGAAATTGTTACACTTGTATTATTGTTCTTGTGTACAAGTACATGTGCACCAGAAGGGTGCGGTGGAATACCATGATTCTTAACATGGTGTCTCAAAATGAAGGTAGACATTTGTTTTAAGTGGGCCACCTCTAGAGAGTAAGGCTATTCTTTTCTTGGCATTCAGTGTCACCTATTGGCATTCAGTGTCACCTATTGGCATTCAGTGTCACCTATTGGCATTCAGTGTCACCTTTGGGCATTCAGTGTCGCCTTTTGGCATTCAGTGTTGCCTATTGGCATTCAGTGTCGCCTTTTGGCATTCAGTGTCACCTTTTGGCATTCAACGTCGTTTTGCTCGAATCCCAGAGGAACTGGTGACGTTCATATGGATTCATTTCTTACCTCATATATTTACAGTTAATCAGATTTTTGTCTGGATGAAAAATTGAAACAAAGTGCTGTTGCACACAGAGTTAAGCCGTAAAAGAGGTAAAATCAATTTACACAATATATCAGGTAATATCACACGAAGTAATTGACTGCGCATACAACGTAGCCTGCATGGTTTTGCAACATGGGTAGAGGCAAGGCCTGTTTCAGTTAGCTTACATGATTTCTAAAATAAGACTTCCAAATAAGACTGAGCATTTCTAAGCGATATAGTCCGAATTCTTGGCCCTGATCTGTGTTATTTCCAACAACTCCAGTGTAAATCTGCATCCCTCTGTCATCCCAAATCTTGTAAACATATCTTGGAAGTTAATAAAACCTGGAAATTGGCAGAGATTATTCTGTAAACAGATGCTTTTGGAGACAGATGAAATTATCTGGGCAGATAATTCCCAGAATGTGCCTGTAGATATTGTCAGTGTTTATTTTTTTTGTGTCCAGGGCAAGGCTATGTTTATGGGGCACTCAGTTTTAAGGTTGGGATAGTGGTGGTTGGAGGGTGAGAGGGGCAAGCTTCATGTTTGCATGAGGCAGTAGGGAGGGAGTGCCTATCTCCCTATCATGGAGAGAGAGTGGGTGGCGGCCAAGGGGTTAGAGCCAGCTGTCTTTTGATCCCTGTTAGATCTTCAACATTTTCAAGCACCTCTGCAACGAATATTTTGAAACATTCTGACAGAACTATTGTGTGTGAACAAATAGTTTGCACAGTTCAATGAGGCTCACACCTTTAATCACAGAAACAAATCATTTTTAGTGTCATGTTCATAATCATTGTATGCATAAATTACACTTAAAAAAGTGCTTTATTGATTGAAGAGATTAAAGATTTACATTAAGTGCAGTAAGACACAACAAGAGTAGGTTCAAGCCTGACTTTATTGATTCCCCTGTTCTCACTGCCTTTGGACATTGGTGACTATCTAAGCATGCAGTCAAACCGTTTGTGAATACCAGTTGTCTTCAACTAATGTTTTGTGCGTGTCTGTATGTCACTTGAGGGAAAGTTCATCAGTAGCTTGCTGAAAGTCAGTGGTTTATGCCAGGCACTCTGATTCCCTCCTCCCATAACACTGGCTGCCTTCAAACATGTACATTTATATGAAGTGATAAACCCTTGAATATGGCATGGGACAACAGAAAGATAAATAAGTAAAATGTATCTTTGAGAAAGGGAACAAATAGGTAAAATAGAAATAGTTTGTTGGTCAGAAAGACAGACATGCCAGTGTGCTGCAAAAGCAAAGCATTCATGAAATCAAGACATTACAGTCAATGATAATACTGTCCTTTTTCTGCCCATTATATTGTTGTTGCTTTTATTTTATTTTATTTTTTATTTTTTTATTTTTTTTTGTGTTTGGTATTTAAAAGAAAATATTTCAAGAATATTTTTGAATTCGTGATTTGAACAGGAATAAATTTTAATTACATAGTGACAGTTGAGTGTGACTTAATTTAGTCTCGGCCTTGCACTGATACAGTTTAATTCCCCTTTGAGTGTTGATTCAGTCATAGCCAGGGTTGCCACACTGAGCAGTTTCTGTCTTTGCTAGGTGTAATTTTGTCTCAGTTTGTGTGGAACTCTGTTGTTTCTGGTGCTTTATTAATCTTCAGATGGCTTCCAGTCTATGATTGATCTCAGTTTGACTATTCGCAGTCTTCCAATGAATACAAGGCTATGTTGACCTAAGTCCTGTGTCTTATAGAAATTTCAGCAAGTTTTTATTATCTCTTAAAGCTCGTTACCTTTTGTGTACCTTTTTCTCAATCAAGGTAGAAACATTAGATGTTGTTGACATACTTTCAAATAGAATTATAGTCATGTGGTCATGTACACTGAACTGAGGCCTCCATACTTAGAATTACACCTAAGTAAAAACTCGTACATATTTAGGGGTTCAAGCCATTCTGGCTTGAATCCCTGTTTTTGTTTGGATTATTAGGGGTGGAAGCAATTCAGGTTTGAATCGCTATTGTTTTCATGCGGATTTTTATTACTATTCTTAGGGGTTCAAGCCATTGAGGCTTGAATTCTTATTGTTTTCCTTCGGATTATTTTTATTATTATTATTCTCCACAGTTTTTAGCTTATAGACCTGAATCTTGCACCTAAACTTGGGGAAACTCTTGACCACGTGACTTGGTGGCCATATTGGATTTTGATGAAGATGTTTAAAAATCTTCTTTTCCAGAACAGCTGACGCAGTTGATATGAAATTTAAAATGCAGTTGCACACAGTCTAGGTACCTTCAGGGTGATAATTAGGACTTGCTCTGCTCAAAATTGTACAGGCTCACTTCTGGGCGAATGTATTGTTTGGCCGACAAATTGGTTTTTTGCTAATAATATCTACACTTGTACAGATGATGTACCACAAATCAACCTTTCTGATGCAGTTTGGGACACTTATTCCAAATATGTAAATTTTGGAAAACCAGAAGTGATGTCATCAAACCCGGAAAACTGGAATTGATGTCATCAAAAGCAGAAATGGGTATATCTGCATAGCCAGTGAAGCTAGAGACACAGTCTTAAGGCCTGTTATTATGTCAAGGCATGGAAACAAATTTTACATAGTAGGAAGTGACAGAAAACCGGAAGTAGTACATACCAAAAACAAATCGCTATTTTTGCAAGTTTCAAAAATGAAAAACTTATGCATCTAAGATGGCAAAGCAAAATTACGTGAAACTTTGGTAGATAGTAGGCCTGGGGATTGTCTTTTGTGAGTAAAAAGTTTGGGTGTCCATGGTCATGTGACTTGCCGCTGTGTTGGCTTGATTGGAAAACTTTTCAGAGGCATTTTCTTCCCAACCCCAAATGCGATTGACCTGAAATATTGTACAGGTAAGAACTGTAGCCTCTGGAGAAAGAATGCACTGTGTGAACAAATAACCGGAACCGCAAGTTGTGTCATGTGAAAACAAAAATTTTGAATTTGATTCTTCTGAATACGCTACCAGACGTAGTTTGACGTCATGATAACGAATCTGGTCTTATTTTTTTCCAACGATGCTTACTTTTTTCGCAAATTGCGATCAGATTGAAACAAAGCACAATTTCTCCGATATTTGCATCTTAAGTGACAGGAAACAGTTAAGCTGTAAAGTTCAAGATCGCTCCTTGGAAAGTATATATGTATTGTATGTGTGATGAGTATCTTTGACCTGTCTTAATAAATACAGGGTGTTCAGGGCTTTAAAATTTGACAAAAGGCCGAATGACTATTTTTGGCACAATTACATCTATATGCTATATAATGCATATACAAAGCTTCGGTGTCTGAGTTGAATGTACAGATATTGTATGTATGCCACCCAATGTAGTTTGGTATCCTGATCATGAATATGGTCTAATTTCTTGCCTGCAATGCATACTTTGGCCGCAAATTGCGATCCAAATCCGAAAAAGTCCAATTTCCCTAAATGTAAGCCTGAAAATCTCGGAGTGCAAAGGGCTGTACATCTGTTGTATGTATGCCGATGTAACGAAAGAAACATTACACACATGCACATAAGGTCTTACTGGCTTGAACCCTGGCATCGCTGCCCCTGATAACTATATTTACTATTAATTTTTGTCTGTCTGCATGGGCCAAATCACAGAAGAAGTCTGTTGTGAAAAATGGATTTGCTACAACAATGAGAACGTTTTAAGTGTCGTAACTCAGGCCCAAGTGGACGGTGTTTTCTGTGGAACTCGATCTGTCTGTGAAGTCCGTTCTACTCGGAGCCGTTGTAATCTAGGCCTTCAGACAATTTCCATCAATGTAATCTTCTCCTTGAGATTCTCTCTTCTCAGTGTTCATTTGGCTGAGATTTCAGAAATCAAGGCTCCATCCTGTACGTTTCAGAAGAATCTCAAAACAGGAACAGTTTCCCCTGTCTCCATGTATTCTCATGCAGTCTGCCTCAGACTCAGTGGTTGAACTGGTCTCAGTGCCTTTGTATGGATCAGTGGCTGTATAAACCTTCTTATTATCTGGGTAACCAGAGATTGTACTTTTGGAAGATTTGGATCTGTTTATATCAAACCACCAGTCATTGAGGGCCAAGTGCTCTTATATAAGGATGCAGTTCTCCCTGGGATCCCTTTTCGTATTATCTTGGTCTCAAGATGATAATTTCCATCACTCCTCAGCATCCCTTGTCATTCTTCCGTGTACTAGACATGTGCTGAGGCCAGATAACTTGTCTGTGGGCGCTTCTCCAAGGATTCGATGATAGCAGACCTTATTTTGGGCTCTGTTACAATCACGCCCTGGGAGCAGGAAAGCTGACATGACGGCTACATGCACAGTTATCTCCTATTTATAGGCACCTGGACCTATATTCAAAAAAGGTCGTCGGACTTTAGCCATAACTCAAAAATTCAAACACAGCTATAAATGAAATATTCCAATATATAGAAAGTTTAAAGTTTGTAATTATATAACTCTGATTTTGTTGCCAAAGTTTAAGATCATTCTTGTTCTTTTTTGAAGCACTTCCAACAGTGTCCAATATTTCACTAAGTGAAAATCTCAAATTGCTTATCAGTGTAAGCCCAAATACAGGTATTAACTTGCAGTAACAATGAATGAGAATATTTCATTAAAAGTATATATTTATACATTTTGAAAGCATTTCAGAAAGGATTAGCGGCAGTGATGTCAGTGAACAAATTTTGAAAATATCAAAGCTGGCAGTATTGGCAATTACACTGGCCCAATTACTTCCACACAGATGATCATTCTTGTTGACTTGGCAATCAGCACATGTACAGTGGAGCACCTTTACCCATGCAGTGGTGACCAGCATCCAAGCTAAATTGACCATTGTTCTCTAGAGAGTAGTACATTACCAGTTCGTCCACAAAATGTCTCCCCATTGGAGGGTATGGGCGAAAAGCCGGATCGGCATTGGAGCCAGCTCGTGAGAGTAACACTGTTTGGGCGAGACATGAGTGGGCGCTCTCACAAACTGACACAAAATAATACTAAAAAGACACGATTTCCAGTACTCACTGTACCTTAGAATGTTATTGTTGTTGTAGCAACTACTGGAAATCACATCTTTTTAGCTTTATCTTGTGTTAGTTTGTAAGAGCATCCACTTATGTCTTGCCCAAACAGCGTTAATCTCGCAAGACGGTTCCAGTGCCGAATCGGCTTATTTATAGACGACACAGTTAGTCCTGTATTACTTTAGGTGTTAAACCTCACCCCCTCTCCTCCCCGTGTGACAATGAGCTTACAATTTGCCTGCATGCACGAATGGCTAGCCCATTAGTCAGAGCATCACATCTCCGTAGAGAGCCAGTTGTTGGACCTGTAAGCTTTCTGTCTTCTGTATGTACATATGTGTAACTCTTCACATTCACCTCTCTGATAGTAGGTGTCATAATCCGGATAGTATTGGACATAACCTTTAGTATTGACATCCATATTCATCGAGTTAATATTATTCCCAGCAGTCCAGATACTCGTCATTCTGATTCAATAATACATGAGTCTGCTGGCCTTGCAGGCTTTTTGGACTAGTATTCCTCTGCCCCCCTGCACCCCCTCCTCCCCCCTGCACCCCCTCCTCCCCCCTGCACCCCTCCTCCCTCCTCCTCATCCTCATCCTCATAACCATCATCCCAAGACATCCTCATGCCAACTGCCGGATACACATCAGTGTCGTAGATCAAGGACATTTTGTTTTTTGTATCTAACAGTGCTCTTATACACGCCAATACAAGAGCTCTGATACACACCAATGTTCTGATAAATGGATATTTTTTTTTTGTGGTCTGAAACACACAAATGCTTTTTTTTTTTACACACAAATTGTCTGAAATGCAACAATGTCCTTGTACACACCAGATGTCTGAAATGCAACAGTGTCCTTGTTCACACCAGATGTCTGAAATGCAACGGTATCCTTGTACACACCAGTTGTCTGCAACACACAGATGTTTTTGTACATAGCTATTGTCTGGAATGCAACAGTGTCCTTGTACATACCAATTGTCTGGAATGCAACAATGTCACATCAGTGGTCTGATACATACCAATAAGCCTGTAATAAATTACCAGTTAGACTCCGAGACACTGCATTTATGCCTATATAGTATAGAGGTACATGTAAATGCTAATTAATGGAGAGCAGAACATGTGACCAGAGTGAAGTACTTTACATGTATATTGTAGTTAGCAAAAGGTACTGCTAATTCCATTCCGGTAGCTCGAGGACTAATTTATATATTTTAACAGTATGGAGTCTCTGGCCTTATAATTGTACTCTAGGCCACATGTGGAGATGTTTGTTAGTAACTGTCCAAAGTATGGTGGTTTTAACCTTGCAAGTGTTTCACAGTGTACACCCAAGCGGCCTGAGAAACGACCTTGATATACCCATCACATGGGTACATTATACACACATCCACATTGGTGGAGCTCCATACAGTCATGGAGGGGTACAAATACAAACGCACATTGGTGGAGCTCCATACAGTCATGGAGGGGTACAAATACAAGCACACATTGGTGGAGCTCCATACAGTCATGGAGGGGTACAAATACAAGCACACATTGGTGGAGCTCCATGCAGTCATGGAGGGGTACAAATACAAGCACACATTGGTGGAGCTCCATGCAGTCATGGAGGGGTACAAATACAAGCACACATTGGTGGAGCTCCATGCAGTCATGGACGGGTACAAATACAAGCACACATTGGTGGAGCTCCATGCAGTCATGGAGGGGTACAAATACAAGCACACATTGGTGGAGCTCCATGCAGTCATGGAGGGGTGCAGATACAAGCATACATTGGTGGAGCTCCATATAGTCATGGAGGGGTACAAATACAAGCACACAATCGCAGCTGTAAATGTGGAAAATGTAATGTGGCGTTGTATTACAACTGCCGTCAGTGATTATAAATATCACCCATAAGTCTCACCAGACATACATTTAGGTCAATACCTCAGCAGAATGTTAGTTTTAGGCACCATAGCAGAAAATTACATTACCATTTGTAACTGATATGCTGAGGGATTTTCTTCATGGCATTTAAAAGCTTCTGAGTTGACCTGACATGCCTGAGGTAGAATTGAGATTGTAATATAGTAAAACGAACAGGGTGCATTGATAGGGGGCATTTTCTTCCTATCAGCATTCTGTTGATGATACCAATTTGCAGAACCTTTAGCAGTTACATCTAAGCCAATGGGAACATGTGTTACATTGTATTTTGGGGTTTTGTAACCTGGTTTACAGTGTATTTTGGGTTTTATAGCCCATGTTACATTGCATTTGGGCTTTCTGGTAACTGTTTACATGAATGCAGAATAGAAGAAATTACACATCCAGGTACACACGAAGCATGTGGTTTCAGCAAAAACATATTCTCCATAGCTGCAGGTGAACCTGCATGTGTTCCAGCATGTGCACATATGTACCTGCAGGTGTTCTTATATACTTGGGTGTGTTCTTGTGTACCTGGGTGTGTATTTATGTAGCTGCATGTGTACTTGTGTATCTCCATGTGTACTTGCGAACCTGGGTATGTACATACATATCTGCATGTGTTTGTCTACCAAGGTGTGTACATGTGTATATACATGTGTACCTGGGTGTGTACTTGTTTACCTGCATGTGTACTTGATTACCTGCATGTGTACTTGTGCACCTGGATGTGTGCATGTTTACCTGGGTGAGAACATGTGTACCTGGGTGTGTGCATGTGTACGTGCAGGTAATTAGTATTCGATTACATCAGATGGCAGAGGTCTTTTGTGATTTAATGTGATTTTGACCAAGTCCGAACATGCTAAAAGCCATTGTCCAGCTTTAACAAGTGATATTGGTGGGTGACTAATGGTGATTTCACCGCGACCGCGCTACTCGCAGCACTTATCACACTGAAGTCTGACGGGAAGTTTAATTTGTCCATCATGTGATGCCCTTATCAGTGACGGGGTGGCTCGATAATTATCCGGTGTGACAAGATGTGGCTGGCGGCGCGGCGGGTATCAGCAGGAAGCATGCCAGTCGTGTGTTGTGCCCAGGCCGGATTCGGACCCCAGTTACCCTTGACACAGGAAATGCGGTGTTATGTAAAACGGCCAGGGTTAGATCGTATTCGTTCTTGTTACCATGGAGATCAGAATGGACCGTAGTTTATGGGACATTTTAACCATTTTATACCCAGAAGCTGGTATTCTTTGCTGCCAGCATCAACCTGATCCGAAGGCAAGATTTCCCCTGAAAAATAGCGTGGGATTGGCTTCTATCACAGTTGTGCGTGAAATATTATTATGTCCAAATTTAAAATGCTGGACAAGTTGTTCAGCTTGTCATGTTTGTACAGTTGTATCAGAATGCTGGACAAGTTGTTCAGCTTGTCATGTTTGTACAGTTGTATCAGAATGCAGGACAAGTTGTTCAGCTTGTCATGTTTGCACAGTTGTATCAGAATGCAGGACAAGTTGTTCAGCTTGTCCTGTTTGTACAGTTGTATCAGAATGCTGGACAAGTTGTTCAGCTTGTCCTGTTTGTACAGTTGTATCAGAGTGCTGGACAAGTTGTTCAGCTTGTCATGTTTGTACAGTTGCATCAGAATGCAGGTTTGCCTTTTTCCTGTTGCTGTATAGCTATAATGGGGCAGAATTTGTCAAAATTTTAGAAAGTTATGGAGAGTTTGGAAATCAGCGTGATATTACAAATAATTGTTTTCAAATCAAGCAAATACACTGAGTTTGCTACAATCACATCCTTTTTACTCTGCCCGGTTTCCTCCCACCATAATGCTGGCCACTGTTGTACAAGTGAACATTTTTTAGTACGGCATAAAACAACAATCCAATAAATAAATAAATCATCATATCCTTTTGTAATTGCTTACTTATTTCATTGTTGTTCAATGCCATGTATGCAAGAATTTTTCATTATGCCAGTCAGTTCTATGGGTACAGGAAAATTGGAGTATCTGGCATAAACCCTTAACCTTTGACAAGATGCTGACAGACTTTCCCACATGTGATCTACACATTTTCATACCCTTTTGGGGGAAGGCGAGTTTTCTTCAACAGGTTGGCCATTTAAACTATACTGAGCTACATTTAACCTGATTTAATCTTTACTTGGCTACATTTAACCTCATTTAAGCTATACTGAGCTACATTTAACCTGATTTAATCTTTACTCGGCTACATTTAACCTCATTTAAGCTATACACAGCCACATTTAGCCTCCTTTAAACTATACTCAGCCACATTTAACCTCATTTAAATGTTACTCAACTAGATTTAACCACATTTAAACTGTACTCAGCTACATTTAACCTTCTTCAAACTATACTCAGCTACATTTAACCTCCTTCAAACTATACTCAGCCTCATCTAACCACATTTCAGCTATACTCAGCTACATTTAACCTCACTCCAACTATTCTCAGCTACCTTTAACCACATTTAAACTATACTCATCTACATTTTAACCTACCTTTCAATAATGGTCTGATTTTCTGAAGTAATAATTAATCACTGACTGTCATTGTAAAAGTGAAATGTTCATACAACACTCTTATTGCACAAATCGTAGAAAGCAAGAAATCAATAACCAGCAGATCTCAAAGTGCTATTTTTATAGAGCATTTTGAACTGTTGCCTCCTGTTTTTATCGTGATGGATCGTTTCAAAGTATCCGTAGGGCGGATGTAATTAGGGGCCTGATGGCTTACGCAGGTAGGTTTATTGGCTGGTTTGCCTTGACAACCTGTTTATTGGCTGGTTTGCCTTGACAACCTGTCATTTTGAGCACACTTAGAGATGAGGATGTATGTAGGCTCTATCGAAAATCTAGCAATATGGGGAGTAAAAAGTATTTTAAAAAATATAAGTGTCAGTGAAATATTGCAAAACAAATAGAGCTTAATATATAATGAAGTATTCAGCAACTATGGCCATCTTTCACACTTCGCTTAAAAACAGCTTAAAGACAGCTGTTTGCCCTTTTCCTAGAAGGGTCTACGAATCAAGGAGTTTGTGTGAATGAAGGTTGTTGTATGAATCAAGACACTGTATGAATCAAGGACCTTGTGTGAATGAAGGTTGTTGTATGAATCAAGACACTGTATGAATCAAGGAGTGTATGTGAATGAAGGTTGTTGAGTGAATCAAGACACTGTATGAATCAGGTTTGTGTGAATGAAGGTTGTTGTGTGAATCAAGACACTGTATGAATCAAGGATCTTTTGTGAATGAAGGTTGTTGTATGAATCAAGACACTGTATGAATCAAGAAATTTGTGTGAATGAAGGCTGTTGTGTGAATAAAGACACTGTATGAATCAAAGAGTTTGTGTGAATGAAGGGTGTTGTATGAATCAAGACACTGTATGAATCAAAGACCTTGTGTCACTGAAAGGAGCCTTACGGATGAAAGACGAGATGTGAATATAAGGATGTTTGAATCAAGGATGACCCTTTGATCCCATAATAAAATTGGTAGATTGTGTTATCACTTCATGTTTTGATATTGCACAACTCAAAAAAGATTTATTTTGATCCCGATAACTTATGGCTTCATTTGAACATTGGAGGTGGTCAAAATTTGCTTGTTAGGAGATTGAGGGTCAGGGTGGGAATGGTAGGAAGGGAAAGACACAATGTCGGAGTCTGGTGAATTGGCCAATAAACCAACCAAAGCAGTTTGGATAGAGTGTAGGTTGTTTGTTACCAGAACAGAAAGCAGACCATAAAATGTATCTATTTGAAAACAAAATGTGACTCCAGCCATAGAGTACTTACATATATAACCGTCAAGTTGAAGACCAAATTTATATTTCAGGGGATTCCTGATGCGTTTTTCAAATTAAATCAAGACACCCTTATATCCACATGTAGCGGTCAGTGGATTCCTTTCCTTGTCAATAAACGGTCCACAATTAGTCCTGAATGTGGGCTAGCTCTTGCATGTAGGGGCCTCCGTGGCTCAGTCGGTTAGCGCGCTATCACAGCGCGATGACTCAGGAGTCTCCCACCAATGCAGTCGTTGTGAGCCCAAGTCCAGCTCATGCCGGCTTCCTCTCCGGCCGTATGTGGGAAGGTCTGCCAGCAAACTGCAGATGGTCATGGGTTTCCCCCAGGCTCAGCCTGGTTTCTTCCCACCATAATGCTGGTCACCATCGCATAAGTGAAATATTCTTGAGTACAGCGAAAAACACCAATCAAATAAATCAAATAAATCTTGCATGTGAATCAAGAAAAAGTCATAAAGATAATTCTGATTGAACATAACCAAACAATATATATTTGTTGTTCAAAATAAGAAAAACATTATGTGTGTTAGAGGAGATTCCATTCATACTTGGTTGTTCCCCTTTGCACTTAGTATATCAAATTGTTTGTCATTTTTTTTTTCTTTTTTTTTTTTTTTGCTTGTAATCATAACATGATTCGCACCCCATCTGTCTGACTTCCTGCTAGTGTAGGTCTTGTTAAGGTGAATTACCTGAGGCATTATTACCTGCTTATTACCTTGTTAGAGTCTCGTGACAAAGGATATAGTCTCTGCGATATGAAAGGATGCTACTGTAAGTCAGATTACAGTGCCGCGCCCTGTGATCACCCAGAATGGCTGTTTCTCCACCATATCGCTCTGTCATACGCACGTGTAACATGGCTTTGAAGTGAGGCCCTGCAGAAACAGAATACACACAGTCTCCAGGGAATTATTCAGGAGAATTTTGTAATTAGTATTAATTTTATGTCCGTCTTAGTTGGCTTTTTGTGATTAATTTCCTAGTCATTTTAAAGATTCAAATTTTGCTCTTATTTTGTCTGATATACGGCTGAATTTGACAGCATAATTTTAAAGTCACAGTCTGGCTTTCTCTTCTGATCTTTATGTCAAGGACATTTTCTTTCTCAAACTAAACTTTCTGGGTCATGATTGTTCATATAACACACATGATGACATCCTACATGCATTTCAGTGGACGCTTTTATTGAAATCTTCCTCAATACACTTGAAACAAATGCGCCCATTAGGACGAAAACAGTAGCAAGAGTACATCTTCCTGAATGGATAAATGAAGAAATCATCCAATCCATGCAGACTTGAAATCAAGTTAACTAAAACAAGATCTTATCTGCAACAAAACCAGTAAAAACATGATAAATGATATGATTCACAAAGCAAAGAAAGAATATATAAAAGACTCAATTCAAAGTGAAAAGCCCAATAATACGTGGAAAATAATTCAAACCCTTCCAGAAACCATGTCTGTCACTCAAATCTCATTGCAAACCTTACAAAGATTCAAAAAGAAGTAGCAGATGAATTCATTTTTTCACTGCAGCTGCTGATGAATTTTTACCAATAGAGATCCATTACCTTCATTTGAAAAAATTGCAGACTTTGCGACAACAAAAAGGTCCCCAAACAATTATTTTGCTCTTCCACATATAACAAAAACAATTTTTGTGTGTACTGGGCCAGATCAAATAAGCCCCCTTTTCTTAAAACTTAGCACAGCCACTATTGTTGGCCTCATAACAAAAGCTATCAATCTCACCATTAGTAAAGGTGTCTTCCCACAGAAATGAAAGGAATCAAAGACCCTTCCATAAATCTGGCACAACTGACACAACTGAAAATCATTGCCCTATCTGAATTTTACCCATTCTGTCCTGGAAAGACACAATCACATTACTGGCTGTACACATACACCCCTTCAAATAACTTACTTATGACAGTCAATCTAGGTTTAGGCCCAAACAGTCCTGTTTTACCAGGAACTAAACTTACCGAAGAATGGAAAAGTTCCATTGATAACAAAGAAAGAGTAGGAGCTCTGCTGATTGGCTTTGGGAAAACCTTTGATTGTACTGATCACAAGCTTCTGTTACGCAAACTGCAAATTTATGGCGTTCTAATTAACTGAAATTGCTTACCCTATCTAGAATCTTGTCTGGAATGCCATACTCAAAGTGTCTCACAGAATTACAATATGTCTGAACATTTGAATGTCAATAGTGGAGTGCCTCAGGGCTCCATCCTAAACCACTGCTGTTGTTTTTTTCTCTATTTAAGTAATTTAGTTTTACAAACTGACAGTTGTAACTTAGAAATGGTTGCTGATGATAGCACAATTTACTATTCTGGAACACATCTTGCTGACATTGAATCATCTCTTAACAAGTTCCTCCAGTCCATTAGTTCTTCGTGCTTCCTAAACAAAATGGTAATTAACCAATGTAAAACTGCCTGTATTTCACTGGGAGGACCGCAGAAATTGAGATATCTTGAAAATGTAGCCCTCAATATTAAAATTGAAAATATCCCCATTTAAAATGTCAAGCAAAATAAATTATTAGTAATCTACATTGATAGCACACTAAAATGGCAGAAACAAGTGGATCGTATCTGTTCCAGAAATATCAAGACTTAAATCAGTTTTAAGAAAACACAGACATCTGATGCCACAAACCACATGATTGGTTTCCTACAATGCCTCTATATTTCCTCACATTGACCTCTGTCTTTCAGCTTGGGGATACTGTTCAATGTGTCTCCTAGAACGAATGGTTAAACTACAAAATCAGCAGCCTGCCTCATTTTAGACCATTCCAGACATATCCCTGGGACAGAAATGTTTGAAATTCTGGACTGGCATCCAATATAAGAATTAGTAAAGCTACACAAAGCTGTTACTGTGGACGAATCCCTAAATGACTTTTAGCCAGAATACATGAAAGGGCCTCAGGGAAGATCAGCTATTATGTTTACTGAGTGCATATTACCCTCTGTAAATAAGGTTCATTGTTATTATTATTATGTAGAAAGATTTTTTGGTGCTGTCAAGTCCACTTTGTCCGTGACCAAGAATGGCTTGCAGTTGTACTGTCAAGTTCACTTTGTCGCTGATCAAGAATGGCTTGTGGTTGTACTGTCAAGTCCACTTTGTCCCTGATCAAGAATGGCTTGTGGTTGTACTGTCAAGTCCACTTTGTCCCTGATCAAGAATGTCTTGTGGTTGTACTGTCAAGTCCACTTTGTCCCTGATCAAGAATGGCTTGTGGTTGTACTGTCAAGTCCACTTTGTTCCTGGCCAAGAAGGGCTTGCGGTTGTACTGTCAAGTCCACTTTGTCGCTGACCAAGATGGGCATGTGGTTGTACTGTCAAGTCCACTTTGTCGCTGACCAAGATGGGCGTGCACTTGCACTGTCAAATCCACTTGTTTGTCCCTGATCAAGAACAGCCAGCAGTTGTGCTGTCAAGTCAACTTTTTCCATGACCAAGAAGGGCTTGCAGTTGTACTATCAAGTCCACTTTGTCCCTAGCCAAGAAGGGCATGTGGTTGTACTGTCAAGTCCACTTAGTCCCTGGCCAAGAATGGCTTGTGGTTGTACTGTCAAGTCCACTTTGTCCCTGGCCAAGGAGGGCTTGCGGTTGTACTGTCAAGTCCACTTTGTCGCTGACCAAGATGGGCGTGCACTTGTACTGTCAAGTCCATTTAGTCCCTGGCCAAGAAGGACATGTGGTTGTACTGTCAAGTCCATTTAGTCCCTGGCCAAGAAGGGCTTGCGGTTGTACTGTCAAGCCCACTTAGTCCCTGGCCAAGAAGGACATGTGGTTGTACTGTCAAGCCCACTTAGTCCCTGGCCAAGAAGGACATGTGGTTGTACTGACCAAGAAGGGTTTGTTACAGAAGCTAAAGATAAGTCCACAGTGTCCCTGGGGAAAACAGGCTATGTGGTTAAACCTAGAAGACGAGTCCACTTGTTCCCTTATGTGGCTGCACCTAAAGACCATCCTTTTTCTACATTCACGCTGTACACAATAGCGCTTCTTTTGTTGGCCATGCATGAGAAACTGCAATAATTCAAGGAATGAACATTCTGCAAAAGATTTACTATGTCAGTCTGTGTTGATTGAGGTGTAAGATCCAGGAACTCATGTTGTTCAGTTATACCAAATCAGTTTTAAGGATTCGCCCATCTGTTAAATGTGTCAGATCTCCATGTCGGTTTGGTGTCGCTCTCTAATTACAGTACCAGTAATGACCCAGTTCCAGGATCAACCCCTATATCTGTTACATGTACATGTCAGTCTGTCACACAGGTGAGATATAGAGTTCAAAAACAGATAGAAATGACCTTTTTTTTCACCTTCATTGAATGATGCAGCCCAAAGGGAGATAAATGAGGTGTCGTGCTTTAAAGGTTTTTGAGGTGTGTTTAATTTGTCTGATGGTTTTCTCATTGCTTGAGCAGAATTCATTCCGTCAGGTTTAGAAGGTTTTTGTGGCCATTGATGGACTGTCTTATATTGCAGGAAGACTAACCTTGTCTGTCAACAAGACGGTGTGCAGATCTGTGTGTCACATGTTGTGAAGTTAGTCAGTGACTTGCCAGAATGATGGCGCGTTCGTAATTACCTCAGGCACTCCCGTCTCCTCTACCCGTTATAAAAAAAACCCCGACTTAGTGGAAAACGAATTCTTACGAGTGTGGCATTGGCCAACAATCAAATACATCAATACAAACCTAGAATAGGATTCAGGGGCAGTATTGGTCACCCAAGTTTTCGTTCTACCCACGAGGTTAGCATTGGCAGTCTGCTCATGGGATTTGGTTCCATAAACACAGGACGAGGACTAACTAGCAGACACATACATCATCTGTAGCCATTTTTCCATCACATAATTAAATGTTGAAGCTTTTTTTTTAATTCTAAGTGATTACATGGATATTAATTGCGTAATATTTATTTATACATTGTTTTTGTGTATAACTATTACAAACCCATAAGACCTAAACCAACAAGGATACATCATAGATGTGTCACAGTATCCTGTGATATCCTGTGATATGGTCAAGTAGTGTCACGCGACCAGCATATTACAGGATACTATGACACACACGTGACATTAGACTGTAAACTGACAAAATTAATCATACCTCAATAATGTGCACGTAATGGCCAAATGACTGTAAAAAAAAAAAATTTGAACCATTGAAGTGCCATTCTTTGATCAAAGTTCTCTAATGTTCTGCCAGAAAGACATGCTGTTAAAAGCTACATTAAACTGCTAGCAGACAAACAAATAAGGATTAGATTTCTCCTCAACTAACAATTAACAAGTCAAGTCTTGATCTTGTTGGAATCCTGTTGCTTAGACGATTAGGGTTGCCAAGGGACGGCCCATGCAGCCATATGTGTCACCATGAACATTATTTTACAAAGCTTTACAGCTGGAAGGGCTGTATTGTATCAAATCGTATCAAATCATCATATCAGCTCATCATGATGTATCACAGATGAAACCTTACATGTAGCATATTGCAGTGTTCATATGGTAGATACTGATATGGTGAAACATCGTATCAAATCATCATATCAGCTCATCATGATGTATCACAGATGAAACCTTACATGTAGCATATTGCAGTGTTCATATGGTAGATACTGATATGGTGAAACATCGTATCAAATCATCATATCAGCTCATCATGATGTATCACAGATGAAACCTTACACGTAGCATATTGCAATGTTCATATGGTACATACTGATATGGTGAAACATCGTATCAAATCATCATATCAGCTCATCATGATGTATCACAGATGAAACCTTACATGTAGCATATTGCAATGTTCATATGGTAGATACTGATATGGTGAAACATCATATCAAATCATCATATCAGCTCATCATGATGTATCACAGATGAAACCTTACACGTAGCATATTGCAGTGTTTTGCAAGCTCATGATCATGACATGATAGCATTTCATACAGTTACACAGGTTGCAATTGTTTTTTATTGAATCGCTTATTAAAGCCAGCATATTATACATGTACATGTAATATTCATGTTTTGTGCAAGCTATTACACACTTCAGTGAATATATTGTTGGGGATTTTGTTTAATGTCCTGTTTAACTTCTAAAGAACATTGCATCGTGACCATAAAATAAGACTGAAGAAATATGGCCTGAATGCTTATTTTTTAACTGTTCGGCCATATAAGAATGCGCCTGCGGACCCGATGTTTTTGTGCAGTCCTGATAATTAAAGTTTGTAATATATGCTCTAGTCATGTGCTGTGTTTTTGCATATTGCAGTTGTAGACCCAAGGCGTCATTTGATGATCCTTGCTGAAGAATCTTCACGTTAGTTGTTGTTTATCTTTACTAATATTTAAATGATTAATGATGATGATGTGTGCTTTGTCAGTGAAATTTATTTCCAGTTGTCAGAAGAAAAAACTTGCTTCAATAAGGTTGTAAGCCTATGTGTATATCAAAAACCATCTGCCCGTTGATTGATGAGCTATGCTAAGAAAAACATCACAGCGAATGCGCTGATCCGGCATCCATTTGATGCTTGGATAGCGACAAAACTTTTTATTTTGGTCAAGGACAAAGGGAGGTAATACATGAGGTGTCGAGTGATAAGAGGTTCCACGGAATCAATCTTTTATCTTCGCTTTTTATTTCCTGGAAAATTGCCAGATAACTAGCTTTTTACTGAAAAGTTGTATATCAATGGTTGCTGTTTCTCATTATATGCTCAGTGAATGGGTTTTGAAATTTGAAAAATGCCTTTGAAAATTTCAACATTCCACAGCAATGTATAGCAAGAAATTAATATTTATCTTTCGCCCGATCACTGTTCCGGTTTGTTGAAAAGTCGAAAATGTTATGCAAGCAGAAACTGTCCAGGATTGCAGTGGAGCTATAATGATACATCGTTTGCCATTATGTAGAATGAGGTCAGGAGAGTAAACATGACTTCTGAAGCTGTCTGTGTAGGGTTGTTGTGTATGTGCCATCTATGATTTGTCCGTGATGGCTATCAGTCAAGACACTGTTAGCTCCTCCATAATGGTCTCTGGAGTGGCAAACACATTTCCATTTCTATTAAGGCAAATGACACTTGATTCCTTGATTGTTACCAGTCAGAATTGTTCGGCAAATGGGTGCAGGCGGTGATTCATTGTTCAGTTTTCATTATGATCATTGTCTATATTAAAACGTAAAGAATGAGTTACATTGTCAGGGTAAAATTACGTCCATGAAGGCCTTGACTGGAAGCATGGAATTGAGTTAGTGTAATATTTGCTGATGTCTAAATTTCATCACATGTGATGGTATTCATGTAGCATCAAAAGAACAAGTGGATTATGTTCCATTTAACAGAAACAGCAACAACTGGAAATTGCAAATATGATAAGAACCTTAACTAGTTCGTTCGTTTAGCTGACCTTGCTGAGATCTCTCCACCTGGGGCTGAGTCTGTGGTGTAGTGTGATGTGAGGGCATGGATGGTGAACTACATGTAGCCTTAATCAGTCCTGAGGGTACGGTACTTCCTTGAAGTTTGCGGATTATCGCAGGTATCAGACGCCTGCCATCTGCAGAAGAGACGGTTATTTGACCGAGGGCATGACAAGTTTGATGAGGACCTGACAGTGGTTTTCAGGATAAAATGCCATGGGTGGGACCGGAGACTGAAAATTGCAATCCTGATGGGTGCTTTGCTATGATTAAGTCCCCACCCCAGGCAGCTGTTCTATGCGCTACCCCCAGAATGTGACACTTCAACCTTTCTGATTAGCCAAGATCTACCTCTCAGGCTCTGAAATAAGGGCTGATGGTTTAACGGGGGATTGGGGTTAGATGGGTATTGGTCAAGTTGGGAAAGGCTAAAAGAAAACATGTTTGTATATTTTTTCCATAAGTTTATCAGTGCATATATATATTGTATATTTGCTTTTTTCAATTTTTTAATCATTTTTTTCCAGATTTATTGTGCGTAAAAACTTATGCTCAAAAAGATAATGATATTTCATGATGAAAAGAAATATCCAACAAATTAAAAGACCTATGTTAACCTCTGAAAAGATTTGAGAAGTTTACACCTGATGATTTCAGGATTGGTTAATGGTGTGCGGATAAGCTTTATTAATCCCCTGCCATACACCCCAGGTCTCCTGGTCAGTCAGTCAATTCAGCACAAGTTTTCTGTCCATATTTTATACAGATTTGGTTTATATTATTGACTTTATAAAGTTTTCTTAAAATTTATTTTCATTATTTTTTCTTTTTTCTTTTCTTCTTTTTTTTTGGGGGGGGCATCACTTTAACAACTTTACAGATCAGGTTTGAGTTACAGGACATTTTGTCCAGGAGGCTGTCTCCATTAGCCATTAAATGGCTTCCCTTGATTGAACCTTCGCTTCAGATGGAAGAGGATGTGAAATCTTGTCTGGTGACCTCATGATTTCCAAAGTCAGATCATGGTGGTTTAGCTTCCAGCAGTTTTCATCTCACAGTAACCCTTAATGCAATAGTGGCTTAATACACCAATCAAATAAGTGTTCCATATCGCCAAAAGAAGTTCCTTTCTGGCATGAACACAGTGTGCTGTAAACTTTGTGCAAATGTTGAAATGTTGAAGTGCATATATCCCTGTGATGTGAGAGAATGCTGGCTGAAACTTCAATTGCATTTGAACTGGTTTTCACGTGCAGATGAGTTATCCAGCAATGAATGAACCCCACTTTGGATGTCCTTCCCTCCCTTTCTCACGACAGTAGTACTTTTCAGCACAAAGTTGGCAGTTCCACAGTATCACTTCCCAGCTCCAGATAGTTTTAAAATGATACTTTTGTGTCCAGCACTGAGAGGTTAAAGCAAGGAAACGGAGTTGGTCAGGCCGGTGTCAGTATAATGTTACTGGGTGGTTTGTCATGTCTGGTGTCTTTGGCATGATGTTCCAGTGGCAGTAGCTCTTTGGCGGCATGAACTCGCCCTGCCACCAGAAAGTGCGCCACAGTATATATATACACTGTATAAGGATTCCTCATTGTCACGTAACGGAAAAATTGTTAAGTACTACATATGACCTGAGCATGCACACATATGTGCACAGTTACTTTACAAGAATATCAGCTTAAATACATTGATCAAAAGCGTCTCCGTGAGTGACAGTGTGGAAAGGTCTGTTTCTAGCTGATGTGCAGGTTCCAGTAACCTGTTGACTCATGCAGGGATATGTATTATGGCTGATCAGTGTACTGTGGATAAATAACTGTTATTTATGTATTCACTTGCATGAAATAAGCTTTCCAACATTAAGTGATCACAGGTCGCGTTGAATTGTTGGTATTTAAGAAGTGAAGTAGATCATTCGAGGAAAGAGACTCGTTTTTTGTAAATTACAGCAAAACATCATTTTTTTTACTGCGCTAACCCTTCACACTGAAACCTTTTAAACTGGCAGGCACCTTGGAAACTAACAAAAGAACCCAAGGCTGTTGCCATAACAACATTGTGCAAAATTCTCCCAAAACAGTGTCATTGTCAATTTCTCTAGAAAGCTAAAAAGGGCTGGGTTTTGCGTTAAATGAAATTAAATTGCAAATTTCGTTGAAAAACGTTCAGTGTGCCCCCAAAACAAAAGGAGATGTTGGGGGACTGTAGAAATTCAGAAAATGCCAAGAATCATTTGTCAGTAGTACCTTGTTTGAAAGTGTTTTTCCTTTAAGCTCATAACTATTGCCTCGCACAAAGCACTTCTTCATGGTTAAAGTTAAAATGAATGTATTTGCTTCAAGCAATGAACAATGGCTGCAGATAGCAGGTAGTCCTACTCAGTATGAGCCACCGTTGTCAATGATAACGAAATTACGGCTCCTTCATATGTATTGGCAAGGCTTTATTGAAAAGGCTCAAAATAAACCCGATATTTCTCACTATAAAAGATGGAGAATTGTGGCCTTTTAGACCAGCTTAATTTAGCAGCGTTCAGCTATTTATATCCAGCTGTCGTTAACCACCATCTGGTAAGCAGTGAGCATTGTTTTTGCTGTGTCAGGTTAAACGCTCTTATCTGTGATTAGTTCACCTGATGTACTTGTGGCTGACCAAGGGTTTAATAAAAATGGTATCCATGTCACTGTATAAAGAAGGCAAAAAAAAGCTGACTTTGATGGACTTCTTTGTAGTTGCCAGGTGATAATTAAGAGGAGTGTTTTTTAGGACCCGCACATATATGGTGTGTTGTAGCATTTAGGAGTGGTTTGGAAACAAGACAAACCGTAGGTATGCATGCACGATACCCAAACTGGCATTTGTACATACCAAAAAGTGCACTGGAACATGTCTTTCTTATGGATATACAACTTCTTGGTATTATCACGACGTTTCGATGTAGATACTAACATCGTTATCAAGTGAGTGAAATCAAGACATCAACACTCTTAAATATAGCAAGTAGAGATACAAGTGTCAACATGTAGAACAATATTCAGGGGGATTAGGCTCGATGGGGTTCCTTGTATCTCTTGTACTTCCATCCCAACTTCTAAATGCCACTTAAACAAGTTATACCAAAAAGTGTTTAATGAAATGCCACTGGTCGTGTTGGTCTTTGGTTTCTTGCTGAATTTATGTCATTATTCTGGTGATGATTAGCATAATTGAATTCAGTTAATTTATAAATGTATGTACAGCGAAATGCATGGAGTATCAGTTTGTGAGCTGATCCCTAGTGCACATGTAGACGATACTTCATCTGAAATGTAGAATTTTGCAAGTCACACATTTTGCTTGATTCTAGTTGATTAATCCACTTCTTAGGGCCAGTTAAGAGTTTGTTTGTTGTTTCTCTTTTTTGTGTGAAATTTGATTAGTTTTCCATAAGAAAAACTTAAGTGCTGGCATCAAGTGTACCATTTGAAGGCCTTTACTTCTGAAAGTGGATTTTGACGTGCTGATCATTTGATGAAGTATTTACCACCTGTAAAACTCAATTACTGTATTTGTCCAAAACATTTGTTAACTAAGTGTCATAAAATGCCACGTTCTGGTAACTATAACTTCAGTCGTATCATCCTACTTCCAAACAAAACACAAACCACCTATCAAAGATCTGTATACATGTAAGTGAGTGCCAGAATCTGGCGCCATTAATCCAATTCAAACTTTGGGATCTGTTAGTCTCTGTTGAAGAGTCTGCTTGGATTTAAGGCCTGAATATTACAGCTTACAGAGCCATCTGTATATGCATATCCTGCTGTCCATGTGCAATACCGGTGTATTTAATACCTGACATTCTCACGGTGTTAACAAGGTGTCTCCGTGAAATGGTTAATGGTCACTGTTCACCAACGTATGAGATAAGTATGTGTATATGGTAATTCTATAATGGTCGCATGACAGACTTCATTTTTATGTGTCTGACAGTATAGTACCAGGTAGTTTGCGTGGATTGTGTATATGGTGATCGGGTGGTGAACGGAACAAGAGCGAGCTGTGATATATTCTGTACTAATAAGTAGTTTACTATCACTGCCAAGCAGACAGGCACCGGTCATTGCGGCCAGCATGGCTACTAAATCATGGTCCTTTTTGTGATACAAACGCGGTGTCATTCAGCCGGTGTGTGTACAATGGCCGCATTACAATTAGAATACCAGTTATGAGCATTATCGCTAAGCCTGACCTGTTTCCAGTAAGTACCTGATTTATGGTAATCCCACGTATTGATTGGCTCCTCTAGTATCCAATCAGATTTAATGGCCCGTGGGGTAATACTGCCTGCTATTCCATTTCGGCGATGGCCATTTATTCTCTGTCATTGACCCTGTCTGCGAATTTCAACCATCAGATTAACCTTTGACCTTTTTTGCTGAGTAACGATTGGCTGAAGGTCACATGATCAGGGCATTGACAGTAAATCATTGCCTGATATCCATGTACATTACTCCGTTCAAGCATGTGACTGTCTCTGGAATTTCTCCAGGGTTAATTCATGTCTGCCTCGACAACTGTCACATATTGACATGATGGACATCAAAGATGACCCAAAAGAGATTGATTTGGTGGCCAAGTGGTCTGAAGTGATCTAATCCTGGGGAGTGAATTTTGTAGATTTTCTCATAGAAGCCTTGATGACAAAAAGCGACCAAGAATTCTCATCTGGTCATTTTGGTAGGATAAGGTTTATCTTCCTGCAGTAAGATGCCCATATTTGTACATCAAGTGGGGGAATGTTCTTCAGCAACTTGCCAAGGTTTGGTGGTTTTTATTCTGGACATTCCAGTTTCCTCCATCCATAAAACTGGATCATTGTACCAGTGAACAATTCCTGAAACTGACCTATAACCACAATCAAATAAAGAAGTAAATAAAGAAATCTACCAGGAAGATGTGTGAAACTGACCCCTGGATCATGTCCTAATAAACTCTGATCTTGTTGGTCAGCTGCAGTTCTTGTTAAAGAGTTCCTCAGGTATATGCTGTGGGTTAGTGGTGGTGACTCCCCATGCTTACTCCAACCTCCTGCTGTAATTTTAGCTTTCAGCGTGAAGCTATAAGTTATGTCAAAAGAAACAGATTTGCATATGAGAGGCCATTTCCTTTGAACATCCTTTACAAGACCTGAAATATCACCTCAATAAGGCAGCATTAATATAATTAATCTATTTCTGTGTTTCTTTGTAATAATAAGCTTTGCAGTGGGGTTTTTTTTTTTTGCCTCATATTGTAATGCCATATTCAAGGAATGTTCACTCTATACAGCAATGGTCAGGTTGAACGGCGGACGAAACAGTCATAGAGTCCAGAATAAGCCTCGTTGCTTTGTATGCTGGTAAAGCCTTGGCCAAACATGCGATACTGCTGGACAGATTCCATTGTCTGACCTCTTTGGTCAGCGTCCGCTAAATCTCCTACAGATACTGACCAGTGTTTTAGATGGATTAGCCAGAGCTAGCTGTTCCCTGGTATATGTAGTCTAAGATTATTGGTTTCCTGAGTAACTAAAACTTACCATTCTCACAACTTTGTGGTAGCTAAACATTAATCAGAGCAATCCACCCCAAAAGCACTGTAGGGCTTTAACACCTGTACAGTAAATCAAACAAAGGCATTTGTGAAATGGACAGTCCTCAACTATTCATTATGTATATGTATGTATATGCTTTAAACTTTAAATTTTAAACTTTAAATTTTTTAAGTTTTGTGAAACTCTTTTCACAATTAATGATGTCTGGATTCTAGCGCCATATTATTACTTAAATTATTAAAAATTTCAGAGAATTGATTGACTTGCAAAGTTTTATGAAAGTGTGTTTAAATGGATTTATTTTAATCATCCATTTATTTTATTGGGCTTCGAAGCTCCTCGTAATCTCTGAAGTCTGCCCAAGGGGTATATATGTTATCACTTGCTCACAGGAAGATCCCTGAGAAGTGGACCAGTGGCTTCCTAAATGGTGCACACCTTTAATAATGGATGATATGATTTGAAATTGCATTTTCTGAAATGTCAGCCAGGGATAAGTTTTTTACGCTGCTGAAAATTGTCTGAGAATGCTGTGGATTTAGAAGTAGCATTACCTCAGAGTCAGGCACATATTTAACCACCATATGTCAGCCGTTGGTGTCATTCTGCCAATCGCTGGCCTCCTTTATGAAACAGGTATACACATGTGACTGACAATAATGTTTCATGGCGAGCATAAATAATGGTATAAACAACTTAACATTTCGCCCCCAAAATAAATGTAAAATATTTTGGTGCCGAAACTTATAACGTTCCAGTAGGTTATCATCATAAGATGTATAGAACTCTCAGAATCTTGCAACTTGTGCAAAGACATAATGGGAGAAATCGTGTTTGAACCAGTTTCCTGCGTAGCTGAACATGTGACATTGGTGGATGTCATTCAGAAAGTGACTCGACTCCAAAGAGTGTTGTTACAAGACATATAAACTTGTCACAGTGATGACTGTAAGCACTGCCGGTCTGTCGTTTAATTCGGCCACTATCTGGCAGGAACATGTATCTCCTTCATTCGGCTGACCGTAGTGGCGCTGTCTGAGCTCACAAGCTGCTCAGCTGACCGTAGTGGCGCTGTCTGAGCTCACAAGCTGCTCAACTGACCGTAGTGGCGCTGTCTGAGCTCACAAGCTGCTCAGCTGACCGTAGTGGCGCTGTCTGAGCTCACAAGCTGCTCAGCTGACCGTAGTGGCGCTGTCTGAGCTCACAAGCTGCTCAGCTGGCAGTACCACCGCTATCTGAGCACACAAGCTGCTCAGCTGGCAGTACCGCCGCTGTCTGAGCACACAAGCTGCTCAGCTGGCAGTACCGCTGCTATCTGAGCTCACAAGCTGCTCAGCTGGCAGTACCACCGCTGTCTGAGCTCACAAGCTGCTCAGCTGGCAGTACCGCTGCTATCTGAGCTCACAAGCTGCTCAGCTGGCAGTACCCTTGCTGTCTGAGCACACAAGCTGCTCAGCTGGCAGTACCCTTGCTGTCTGAGCTCACAAGCTGCTCAGCTGGCAGTACCCTCGCTGCCTGAGCAAACAAGCTGCTCAGCTGGCAGTACCGCCGCTGTCTGAGCTCACAAGCTGCTCAGCTGGCAGTACCGCCGCTATCTGAGCTCACAAGCTGCTCAGCTGGCAGTACCCTTGCTGTCTGAGCTCACAAGCTGCTCAGCTGGCAGTACTGCGGCTGTCTGAGCTCACAAGCTGCTCAGCTGGCAGTACCGCCGCTATCTGAGCTCACAAGCTGCTCAGCTGGCAGTACCGCCGCTGTCTGAGCTCACAAGCTGCTCAGCTGGTTGTTTTCGATCGAAGGGATAAACTACATTGTCAGACCTTTCTGACCTTTCTAACCGGTAAATTAGACAAAAGAATCCATTCACAGTGTGGCATGACAGGTTGCCCTACGCCCTGTTGCACGGACTAAGCCAAATGGAAGCTGTCTGAGCTTAGCAAGATGGTTACAGCAGTGACCATTTTATTGCCAAGGAAATAACAGGCACTCTGGGTGGAAGATTATCAGTCAGATGCCTTCTCCATTGTAAATCAAGCATGGAAATTGGTCTGGACATCGAAAAGCTACAAAAGACGTCGGAATTCACCCATTTGTGGGGGTGGAGGTAATTTGCTGGTTTATTTATAAACAATCACATCACGCAGCCTATATAGTTTGTTTTAGACGTTCTGTTGAGTCAGCCAGGAACTAGCTTTTCTATCCAGCAGACCACGTGAGACTGGGTAATGCAAATCGCTGCCTTGCATTCGTCTTATTGTCTACTTATATGTGGTTTGTTCTGAATTTCTTTTCTGACCACAGATTCTGATGACAAACTGCAGATTGCTTGGTCCCAGGTCACCGTTGGTCACATTAGCTGACTGTGTATTGCCCCTGGCCCAGGCTTGTCAGGCTACCGTTGGTCACATTAGCTGACTGTGTATTGCCCCTGGCCCAGGCTTCTCAGGCTACCGTTGGTCACATTAGCTGACTGTGTATTTCCCCTGGCTCAGGCTTGTCAGGTCACGGTTAGTCACATTAGCTGACTGTGTATTGCTCCTGGCCCAGGCTTCTCAGGCTACCGTTGGTCACATTAGCTGACTGTGTATTGCTCCTGGCCCAGGCTTGTCAGGCTACCGTTGGTCACATTAGCTGACTGTGTATTGCCCCTGGCTCAGGCTTGTCAGGTCACGGTTGGTCACATTAGCTGACTGTGTATTGCTCCTGGCCCATGCTTGTCAGGCTACCGTTGGTCACATTAGCTGACTGTGTATTGCCCCTGACTCAGGCTTGTCAGGCTACCGTTGGTCACATTAGCTGACTGTGTATTGCCCCTGGCTCAGGCTTGTCAGGCTACCGTTGGTCACATTAGCTGACTGTGTATTGCCCCTGGCTCAGGCTTGTCAGGCTGCCGTTGGTCACATTAGCTGACTGTGTATTGCCCCTGGCCCAGGCTTGTCAGGCTGCCGTTGGTCACATTAGCTGACTGTGTATTGCCCCTGACTCAGGCTTGTCAGGCTACCGTTGGTCACAATAGCTGACTGTGTATTGCCCCTGGCCCAGGCTTCTCAGGCTACCGTTGGTCACATTAGCTGACTGTGTATTTCCCCTGGCTCAGGCTTGTCAGGTCACGGTTGGTCACATTAGCTGACTGTGTATTGCTCCTGGCCCAGGCTTCTCAGGCTACCGTTGGTCACATTAGCTGACTGTGTATTGCCCCTGGCCCAGGCTTCTCAGGCTACCGTTGGTCACATTAGCTGACTGTGTATTTCCCCTGGCTCAGGCTTGTCAGGTCACGGTTGGTCACATTAGCTGACTGTGTATTGCCCCTGGCCCAGGCTTCTCAGGCTACCGTTGGTCACATTAGCTGACTGTGTATTGCTCCTGGCCCAGGCTTGTCAGGCTACCGTTGGTCACATTAGCTGACTGTGTATTGCCCCTGGCTCAGGCTTGTCAGGTCACGGTTGGTCACATTAGCTGACTGTGTATTGCTCCTGGCCCAGGCTTGTCAGGCTACCGTTGGTCACATTAGCTGACTGTGTATTGCTCCTGGCCCAGGCTTGTCAGGCTACCGTTGGTTACATTAGCTGACTGTGTATTGCCCCTGGCTCAGGCTTGTCGGGTCACGGTTGGTCACATTAGCTGACTGTGTATTGCCCCTGGCTCAGGCTTGTCATGTCACCTTTGGTCACATTAGCTGACTGTGTATTGCCCCTGGCCCAGGCTTGTCAGGTCACGGTTGGTCACATTAGCTGACTGTGTATTGCCCCTGGCTCAGGCTTGTCATGTCACCTTTGGTCACATTAGCTGACTGTGTATTGCCCCTGGCCCAGGCTTGTCAGGCTACCGTTGGTCACATTAGCTGACTGTGTATTGCCCCTGGCTCAGGCTTGTCGGGTCACGGTTGGTCACATTAGCTGACTGTGTATTGCCCCTGGCTCAGGCTTGTCAGGCTAGCGTTGGTCACATTAGCTGACTCTGTATTGCTTCTGGCTCAGGCTTGTCAGGCTACCGTTGGTCACATTAGCTGACTGTGTATTGCCCCTGGCCCAGGCTTTTCAGGCTACCCTTTGGTCACATTAGCTGACTGTGTATTGCCCCTGGCCCAGGCTTTTCAGGCTACCCTTTGGTCACATTAGCTGACTGTGTATTGCTCCTGGCCCAGGCACGTCAGGCTACCGTTGGTCACATTAGCTGACTGTGTATTGCTCCTGGCCCAGGCTTGTCAGGCTACCGTTGGTTACATTAGCTGACTGTGTATTGCCCCTGGCTCAGGCTTGTCGGGTCACGGTTGGTCACATTAGCTGACTGTGTATTGCGCCTGGCCCAGGCACGTCAGGCTACCGTTGGTCACATTAGCTGACTGTGTATTGCTCCTGGCCCAGGCACGTCAGGCTACCGTTTGTCACATTAGCTGACTGTGCATTGCTCCTGGCCCAGGCACGTCAGGCTACCCTTTGGTCACATTAGCTGACTGTGTATTGCGCCTGGCCCAGGCACGTCAGGCTACCGTTTGTCACATTAGCTGACTGTGTATTGCTCCTGGCCCAGGCACGTCAGGCTACCCTTTGGTCACATTAGCTGACTGTGTATTGTCCCTGGCTCAGGCTTGTCAGGCTACCGTTGGTCACAATAGCTGACTGTGTATTGCCCCTGGCTCAGGCTTGTCAGGTCACGGTTGGTCACATTAGCTGACTGTGTATTGTCCCTGGCCCAGGCTTGTCAGGCTACCGTTGGTCACATTAGCTGACTGTGTATTGCCCCTGGCCCAGGCTTCTCAGGCTACCGTTGGTCACATTAGCTGACTGTGTATTGCTCCTGGCCCAGGCTTGTCAGGCTACCGTTGGTCACATTAGCTGACTGTGTATTGTCCCTGGCCCAGGCACGTCAGGCTACCGTTGGTCACATTAGCTGACTGTGTATTGTCCCTGGCCCAGGCACGTCAGGCTACCGTTGGTCACATTAGCTGACTGTGTATTGCCCCTGGCCCAGGCTTGTCAGGCTACCGTTGGTCACATTAGCTGACTGTGTATTGCCCCTGGCTCAGGCTTGTCGGGTCACGGTTGGTCACATTAGCTGACTGTGTATTGCCCCTGGCTCAGGCTTGTCAGGCTAGCGTTGGTCACATTAGCTGACTGTGTATTGCTTCTGGCTCAGGCTTGTCAGGCTACCGTTGGTCACATTAGCTGACTGTGTATTGCCCCTGGCCCAGGCTTTTCAGGCTACCCTTTGGTCACATTAGCTGACTGTGTATTGCGCCTGGCCCAGGCACATCAGGCTACCGTTTGTCACATTAGCTGACTGTGTATTGCTCCTGGCTCAGGCTTGTCAGGCTAGCGTTGGTCACATTAGCTGACTGTGTATTGCTTCTGGCTCAGGCTTGTCAGGCTACCGTTGGTCACATTAGCTGACTGTGTATTGCCCCTGGCCCAGGCTTTTCAGGCTACCCTTTGGTCACATTAGCTGACTGTGTATTGCCCCTGGCCCAGGCTTTTCAGGCTACCCTTTGGTCACATTAGCTGACTGTGTATTGCGCCTGGCCCAGGCACGTCAGGCTACCGTTTGTCACATTAGCTGACTGTGTATTGCTCCTGGCCCAGGCACGTCAGGCTACCGTTTGTCACATTAGCTGACTGTGTATTGCCCCTGGCTCGGGCTTGTCAGGTCACCTTTGTTCACATTAGCTGACTGTGTATTTCCCCTGGCCCAGGCTTCTCAGGCTACCGTTGGTCACATTAGCTGACTGTGTATTGCCCCTGGCTCAGGCTTGTCAGGTCACCTTTGTCACATTAGCTGACTGTGTATTTCCCCTGGCCCAGGCTTGTCATGTCACCTTTGGTCACATTAGCTGACTGTGTATTGCTCCTGGCCCATGCTTGTCAGGCTACCGTTGGTCACATTAGCTGACTGTGTATTGCCCCTGGCTCAGGCTTGTCAGGCTACCTTTGGTCACATTAGCTGACTGTGTATTGCTCCTGGCCCAGGCACGTCAGGCTACCGTTGGTCACATTAGCTGACTGTGTATTGCTCCTGGCCCAGGCACGTCAGGCTACCGTTGGTCACATTAGCTGACTGTGTATTGTCCCTGGCCCAGGCTTGTCAGGCTACCGTTGGTCACATTAGCTGACTGTGTATTGCTCCTGGCCCAGGCACGTCAGGCTACCGTTGGTCACATTAGCTGACTGTGTATTGCTCCTGGCCCAGGCTTGTCAGGCTACCGTTGGTCACATTAGCTGACTGTGTATTGCTCCTGGCCCAGGCACGTCAGGCTACCGTTGGTCACATTAGCTGACTGTGTATTGTCCCTGGCAGGCTTGTCAGGCTACCGTTGGTCACATTAGCTGACTGTGTATTGCTCCTGGCCAGGCACGTCAGGCTTTGGTCACATTAGCTGACTGTGTATTGCTCCTGGCCCAGGCACGTCAGGCTACCGTTGGTCACATTAGCTGACTGTGTATTGTCCCTGGCCCAGGCTTGTCAGGCTACCGTTGGTCACATTAGCTGACTGTGTATTGCTCCTGGCCCAGGCACGTCAGGCTACCTTTGGTCACATTAGCTGACTGTGTATTGCTCCTGGCCCAGGCACGTCAGGCTACCGTTGGTCACATTAGCTGACTGTGTATTGTCCCTGGCCCAGGCTTGTCAGGCTACCGTTGGTCACATTAGCTGACTGTGTATTGCCCCTGGCCCAGGCTTGTCAGGCTACCTTTGGTCACATTAGCTGACTGTGTATTGCCCCTGGCTCAGGCTTGTCAGGCTACCTTTGGTCACATTAGCTGACTGTGTATTGCCCCTGGCCCAGGCTTGTCATGTCACCTTTGGTCACATTAGCTGACTGTGTATTGTCCCTGGCCCAGGCTTGTCAGGCTACCGTTGGTCACATTAGCTGACTGTGTATTGCCCCTGGCCCAGGCTTGTCAGGCTACCATTGGTCACATTAGCTGACTGTGTATTGTCCCTGGCTCAGGCTTGTCAGGTCACGGTTGGTCACATTAGCTGACTGTGTATTGCTCCTGGCCCATGCTTGTCAGGCTACCGTTGGTCACATTAGCTGACTGTGTATTGTCCCTGGCCCAGGCTTGTCAGGCTACCGTTGGTCACATTAGCTGACTGTGTATTGCCCCTGGCCCAGGCTTGTCAGGCTACCGTTGGTCACATTAGCTGACTGTGTATTGCCCCTGGCTCAGGCTTGTCAGGCTACCGTTGGTCACATTAGCTGACTGTGTATTGCTCCTGGCCCATGCTTGTCAGGCTACCGTTGGTCACATTAGCTGACTGTGTATTGTCCCTGGCTCAGGCTTGTCAGGCTACCGTTGGTCACATTAGCTGACTGTGTTTTTCCCCTGGCTCAGGCTTGTCAGGTCACGGTTGGTCACATTAGCTGACTGTGTATTGCCCCTGGCTCAGGCTTGTCAGGCTAGCGTTGGTCACATTAGCTGACTGTGTATTGCCCCTGGCCCAGGCTTGTCAGGCTAGCGTTGGTCACATTAGCTGACTGTGTATTGCTCCTGGCCCAGGCTTGTCAGGCTACCGTTTGTCACATTAGCTGACTGTGTATTGCCCCTGGCTCAGGCTTCTCAGGCTACCGTTGGTCACATTAGCTGACTGTGTATTGTCGCTGGCTCAGGCTTGTCAGGCTACCGTTGGTCACATTAGCTGACTGTGTATTGCCCCTGGCCCAGGCTTGTCAGGCTACCGTTGGTCACATTAGCTGACTGTGTATTGCCCCTGGCTCAGGCACGTCAGGGCACTGTTGGAATTTTCTGGCCGTAAACATGATAAGAACTTTCATCTGACATTCTGTTTTTTCTTAGGCAGCCAGACAAGTGAAGTATATAATCTGTTATAATCAAATTTTTTAATAATAATGAATTGTTGATTTGATCATTTTTAAATGCAGTAGGTTTGAAATGGTGATGGAATTCAAACATTGAACTTCGTTTTGTGCATAAACGTAGTAAACACTTTTATTGATGTTACTGAAGCAATAAAACATCTCAGTGGAGATACGTAGATTACAAAGTTATATATATATACCCCAGACAGCTGGGGACAGATTTTATTAAAGTGAAAGACCTTGTGGACTTATAAATGGACTTGAGGTTAGTGAAATAACCATTAAAAACTGTGTCTGAAGATACCGTCACTGACATTTTTTTTAGATTTTTTTAACGAAATAAACAGAGTCAAATGTTTGGAATATATGGTGAGTTTTATGGGCTATATTGATAATGTGGTTGACAAGTGACGTCACACCAACTTTTCTATGGCCCTAAAGCTGGAATTTAATATTAATGTCATATTAACGTCATATTAACGATTTTGTATACAGGCAAACGTTACAGGAGTATTCATCACAAGACCTTTATTCAGAACTGAATATAAAGGTTTACACAAAGTTGTGTGACGTCACAGGTGAACCACAGTATCAATAAGGTCCGTAAGACCCGCCATACAATCAAAACATTTGACTGCATTTATCCTGGAGAAAAACAAAAATCTTAAAAAACCAGTCAAGGTTTTGTCTGATTCAGTTTTTAACGGTCTTATCATTCAACATAGGTTCATTTTTATGAAGTCATTCCCTGTCAGCCAGAAGCAGTACGTCTTGCTATACTTGAATTCTGTTCCTCAAATAAATAAACTTTTCAGGAAGAATATAGAACCCTCAAGAAATTATATTTATTATGGCAATGCAGACTGAGATGTTTAAAAACCATTCTAAAATAGAGCTGCTCCTGTTTTCTTTTGTCAGACCAACGTTGAGATATCAGCTATTTTACTCTCATCTCTAGGAGTCTTCGCAAAAACACGATGGGTTTAAAAACATGATATGTATAATTGAGTTTCATGAGGGCAACAAGAATTATACATATCTTAACTGTAAATTGTTGAGTTATAGATAACAGTGCCTAGATCAGGTGGTAGGAAATTAACTAGTCTGAGACTAGAAATTAACTTGACATGTACAGATATATTTGTTTATTTGTTGGCATTTAATGTGTTTTATATTCGAGACTATTTCATTCCTGTGACGACAGTGAATGCGACTCCAATACGGTGCGTAAACTGACCGACACATAAAGTAAACTACTGGTGTTCGCTAAGCACATGATACACGTTGGTATGATGCATCCCTTGACTGTAAAACGGCAGCCGTGCCTGGAAGCAGGAGTTGAGGATGCAAGCAGCCTACCCCATTGATCCTAGGTGGATCTGCAGGCACTGGAAGAGCATTATGGGTTAGCTGAATGTCCATCAGTGAGTGCCCCTGAATATATCCCTCACCCTCCCCTCCCCTCCCCTCCCCAGTATAGTAATACAGCACTGTTGATAAATATTGTACTTAAATTAATGACATATCTCCAAGTGTTGTCCTCAAAGCATTGTCAGCTAGTTGATTTAACACATCGTAGCAAATTATTGTTTGGTGGAGTGTTATACGCGCATCAAAGGACAGCTGGAAAATGGGAATTAGCTGATAAATGGTTAAACTAAATTGTTACCGGAAATAACCTGCCATTTCATTTCCTGTTTGTCAGTATTCATTAGCCAGGTGATTATGAGGAGTGTGTGAGATGCATTGACGGACAAAATGTATGCCTGCGTACATCAGGGAAATGTGTGTGATGCGATACACTTTTCCTGCGGCAACCAATCAGGTAACTGCCGCTATTTCCGTATCAAATAAAGGCACTCGGCAAAGAGTGTCAGTCTCGTGGCGAAAAGCAAATATGTGACAAGAGTCGAGCGAACTGTTAATTGAAAGGCCGTCGCTGCAGAAGTGTCGGCAGGAGAGTACCTGCGCTAAAAGGCACTGGTAGACACTGGCTGTGGGCAAATTAGAACAAATTTCCCGCAAGCGTTCATTGGTCCGCCGAATCGAGTGTGCGATAGAAATATCATTTGTCAGGTAAATCTGTTGCCGTGTGTGTTGAAGAGCTGTACTTTACAAGCTCCAAATTGATTTCCCGTCAATGTTTTTATAACAAGGAATTATACATGCAATAGACAGCCTGGTGGTAACGTTGAGCTAAATATCCGACAAATTGTGTACCATGTGTTGTTATCACTTTTATATTTTATATTTACAATTGTAATTATGGTGCAACAGAAGTCACTTACCAGTAATGGGCATGATTCTAGCCTCTGTCATATAAGTGAAATGTTCTGGAGTATGACGTAAAACACCAATGAAATAAATAAATAAATACAGTTGTGGTTTGTCAATGAGCAAGATCATTAACTTGTGGTGTACTTAAAAGGAGTATGTAATTATGTCATTCTTAGAATATATAAGACATGGAGGTAGATCATTATGTAAAATTACATAATTTTTTTAGATATTGTAATACACCTTGACATTTGTAACTTTCCTTTTTAGAGAACACTTTATTTTAGAGCTTACAGATGTAACCTGGATTTTTTGCTATCACCAGTATACTAATATCTGTCCCCAAAATGACAAGAATTAGGATATAATTTAGCCTTGGTGGTATTTATGAAATGGTATACAAGTGAACTCTGAGTGGTCAAGGTGTCATCTCTGGTGTCATCTCTGGTGTCCTCCTCATGATGGCATACTTATCCAGGACACTCATGACTGCTGACCAAGATTACAGCCACATATATTTTATCCTGACCGGAATGGTGTATTGTTCAGTTGTCCAGTCAATTTCCATTATGGTGCTTATCACCACAGAAGCACAGAAGCATTCCAAGACTCGTGAAGTCAACAACGGTTCAATTATTAAAAGGGCAACATGGAGAGTCACCAGTACTCTTGTCTGGAAGCTCTTTGAGGCCTGCATGAGTTTTACCTGAATTTAAAGAAATGAACAATTATCCATTTATGTTCAAGCCCAGCTCAGACTGGCCTCCTCTCCAGCCGTAAGTGAGAAGGTCTGGCAGCAACTTGCAAATGGTCGTTTGTTTCCTTCGAGCCATGTTCGGTTTCCTCCCACCATAATGCTGGCCATCGTCGTTTAAATTAAATATTCTTGAATAAGGCATTTTAACACGTATCAAATAAATATATAAATTATCCAGTTATAAAAACAAGACACATGTATTTGTGATCTACAGTACCAATGTTTGTTTTCCCTTGTGTATTTTCAGCCAAGAGGAGGCACAGAGCATAGACCAGGAGCTGTTCAATGAGTACGCCTTCAGCGTGGATCAGCTGATGGAGTTGGCTGGATACAGCTGTGCTGTCGCCATCTCTAAGGTGAGGCTGCCCAAATACCAAATGCAAATGCTAAATCCCCGTATAAGGGGCGTTGGTAGCTGAAGGACTTAGCACACTACTGCAGCATAGTAACCCCAGTGCTTCTTACCAGTGTGGTCCTTTTGAGTTCAAGTCCTGCCTAGGCTGTATTCCTCTCTGGCTATACATGGGAAGACCCACCAGCAACCTGGGAATGGTCTTGGGTTTGCCCCGGTTTCTGCCTGGTTTCTTCCCACCATAATGCTTGATGCCCATCGTATAAAGTGAAATATTCTTGAGACGGCATTTTAACACCAATAAATAAATAAATTCCTATACACAGTACAAATACATATGCGCATTACAAATACCAACACCAGTATCAAATAAATACCTTTGTGCAATACCAATTATCAAATACCTAAAAGCAGTTCAGATGCTGAATACCAAATACCCCTTACATATTTCACAATATGAATATTAAATACTAATACATATTATGGAGTACATAACCTGAATATTAAATATTGAAACACATTACGCAATGTGAAATATCTGTACACATTACAAATGCCGAATGCTAAATGCCAGTATTAGATATGTATACACGATACAGATACAGAGTACCAATGTCAGATATTACCCATACACAGTACAGATACTAAGTACCATTGTCAGATGTTACCCATACACAATACAGATACTGAGTACCAATGTCAGATATTACCCATACACGATACAGATACTGAATACCATTGTCAGATATCACCCATACACAATACAGATACTTAGTGCCATTGTCAGATATTACCCATACACAATACAGATACTGAGTACCATTGTCAGATATTACCCATACACGATACAGATACAGAGTACCATTGTCAGATATTACCCATACACGATACAGATACAGAGTACCAATGTCAGATATTACCCATACACGATACAGATACTGAGTACCATTGTCAGATATTACCCATACACGATACAGATACAGAGTACCATTGTCAGATATTACCCATACATGATACAGATGCAGAGTACCATTGTCAGATATTACCCAAACACGATACAGATACTGAGTACCATTGTCAGATATTACCTATACACAATACAGATACTGAGTACCATTGTTAGATATTACCCATACACAATACAGATACTTAGTACCATTGTCAGATATTACCCATACACGATATAGATACTGAGTACCATTGTCAGATATTACCTATACACGATAACAATGTCAGATATTACCTGTACACGATACAGATACTGAGTACCATTGTCAGATATTACCCATACACAATACCAATGTCAGATATTACCTGTACATGATACAGATACTGAGTACCACTGTCAGATGTTACCCATACACGATACAGATACTGAGTGCCATTGTCAGATATTACCTATACATGATACAGATACTAATTAGATACCATTAGCTAATATTTACACACAGTACAAATACTGAATGCAACTCGAAACATGAAAACCCAATACGGACCTCAATAGCAAGGCACATTATACACAGGAAGGATGCTTAATACTAAATTCCAGTGTCAAGTACAATATATCAAATGCAAACATGCCGAACAAGTATGCGAAATTTTGAGTAATCTGTAAGCGTCAGATCCATACATTGTGGATCCCAGTGTGAAGAGAAGTACCAAGTAAGGGCACACGCAGGGTTTAGATCCAACCATGATTCCAGATCTGATTGGGAGGAAGGCATCCATTGCATACAATCTAAGGGTTATTTGATATGAAAACCACCAAAGCAGTCATGATAACTAATAAATTGTCAAACATGGAGTGAAACATCACTCAAGATTTTAGAGGCTTTATGGCTTTTCCAGCATGACAAGGATTGTGCCCAAAATACAGTGTGCGGTAGCTGTCAGTTCAAACCCAGCTCATGCATGCTTCCTCTCTGGCCGTACATGAGCAGGTTTGCCAGCAACCAGCTGATGGCTGTGGGTTTTCCACAGGCTATACCCTGTTTTCTCCCACCATAATGTTGCCCACTGTCATATAAGTGAAATGTTCTTGAGTACGGCGTAAAACACCAATCAAATGAAGAAATAAATAAAAATACAATGCTTCCAAAATAAGACACCTGAAGGCCTTAAGTTGCTATGCAGGTAAAACCTCCAAGTGTGGCGAGTGGAATTACACTTTGTTAGGTGTGTGCAAAAACTGCTGCTTCAGTCCGAAAACTCTGATTTTCCTAAACCTGTATTAACAGACACCCTGGTTGAAAACTCTTGAATATGTATCTGTGTATGGTGTATAAAACATAAACCAAATAATAAACTCTGTTGACAGTGTTATCCATTGGAGAAGATGACCAAAGACAATGGTGCAGTGCTGGTGTGCTGCGGACCAGGCAACAATGGAGGGGATGGGCTTGTGTGTGCTAGACACCTGAAAATGTTTGTAAGTAACCATGTGTGTTCCAGAAACCTGAAAATGTTTGTGAGTAACCATGTGAGTTCCAGACACTTGAAAATGTTTGTAAGTAACACTGTATGTGCCATACACCAGAAAGTTAAATATTGTGTGTTCCAGAAACCTGAAAAATAGTATTATTGTAAATGTTCATGTGGTTTTATTTCGCAGGGTTACAAACCTACTGTATTCTACCCAAAGAAGCCGAGTAAGAAATTGTACGAGAATCTGAACCTTCAGTGTGAGAGAATGGACATGCCCTTCCTGTCGTTCTTCCCTTCCGAACCTCATTTAATCAACCAGTCCTACAACCTCGTCATAGACGCCATATTTGGATTCAGTTTTAAGGGACCTGCGCGACCAGAATGGGCCGTTGTCCTTGACAAGCTGAAGAAGGTGGAAATCCCCATTTGCAGTATTGATGTCCCCTCTGGTAAGGATTGTCTTCAGGGTTATCTCCCCTTAGTGCACCTCTTTGTCAGCAGGCCCCACACCACAATTAATTTCCCATTTACTTACATGTTAATGTTTGGCCTCACAGCACCGTCCCTAAATCTGCAAGCCCTAAACCCTCCAGGCCTCGTAGTCCTTGTCCCCTCAGAAGACTCCAGTTAAATTCCTGATTTTGACCAATGAAATTTTTCGCAAATTTGACGACAGCTGACATGGGTCAAACTCAACCAGCCAGAGCTACGTTACCTGTTTCTGTCGAGTCAGTAATGGCCATTTATAGGCTACAAGTTAAGAAAACAACAAAAGCCATGTTCACAGTCCAGTGTACGCCCCAAAAGTGATCACATGTGGCGGGGGTATGCTAAGTTATCCCAACCAGTTACAGGCAATCACCAGAAAAATATCAGCCAATGAGGACTGTGCCATTAAACCCATCACTAATCATAGGATTAAGAGAATACCAGTTAATGTTAGTGCATGATGTTCAAGAGAAATTTGGCAGAAAAATGAATGTGAGCACATTAGTTTCAAATTGCCAGGCTAAACACAGTAATAAGAGGTCACAGATTTCAAAATTGGGAATAAATGTACCATGGCCTTCAGTTAATATGACATTGTCACATGTCCATTATCAGATGCTGAAAGTTCGATTGAATATATGGAGTTGGAAACATGCTTTTTGAGTGGCCACATTTACTGCTGAGGACATGGGGGATTACAGTAACTAACACTGAGAGCTCTGCAGTGGGAAGCAGTGAAAATGCTTTGGAGTAAGCAGGTGGACAGAGAGAAACACAGGCATACATACAGAAAGACAGACAGTGTATATAACAACAATGCTGAGTTTCATTACAAACTGTTATACTGGGACCGGACTCCTCAACAAAGGGCATGAATGTTACCTGTCTGAGTGGACACTCCGGCTGTTCAGTGACAGTGGTGATGACCCCAGGTTGGGAGAGGACTTCGGTGAAACCTCGGGCTGCTCAACACGCTGGTAAAGTATGTAATGGCAGACGGAGGCGGGAAGTCAGCTACCGGTTGTGGAAAAGGCTGTGAAGTCCACTGACCCTCAGCAGACCCCGTCCACCTCAGCACATCACAGTTCAAAAAGACAAGGCAGCACTGCAGCCTTTGACAAGGACAGGTTTCATTCCAGCACTAAAAAACAGAGCAAATACCAAAAACAATGTTCAATATTTACATCAACACATGAAGCAGTCTAAATTTTAGTCAGCTGGTAAGATATCCCACGATAAAGACACTGATATCAGAAAAAAGGACATGGCGCATTGCTGGACCTAATTCGTACTTTATAGTCTGGGAAAAACAAAAAGCTTCCTTTTCACAAAAGATTTAGTAAAAACGCATACCAATACTCCTGTGGTCAACACATACTACTAGCAACTGACTAGCTGACAATGTTCATGCCGCCAATTAAATTTGATACAACATGTAATTTTTACTCACGTTGTAATATAAAAATAGTCAAAATTTACATTTTTCTTCAGAAAATGCCAAAATGTATACTTACACATGTTAAGCATCCCAAACTGTACTTACTGCTGAATGTAATGACTATGGTGATGAAAACTGAGCTCTGAGAGCCTAAAACACATTTGGACAGCTTTTGGCAGCAGGCCACAGACCACACACCACAATTAATTTCCCATTTACTTACATGTTAACGTTTGGGCTCACAGGACTGTCCCTAAATCTGCAAGCCCCAAACCCTCCGGGCCTCATAGTCTTTGTCCCCTGAGAAAACTCCAGTTAAATTCCTGATAGGGTATGATGGATGAAATTTTTTGCAATTTTGACGAACAGCTGACCTGGGTCAAACTCATCCAGCCAGAGGTCAGTGAACTCTGATTTATCACTACTTTTGCCAAGGGTGCATCCGCATCCATTTCTTGAAAAACACACAAATTTATACCTGAAGCAGAAAAAATGAAAAACGGCAACCCATGGGGAGCGAAAGAAAACATGTTTATAAATAGAAAGGAACTAGCTTCTTCCTTCCTGACCCGAAAGTAACAATTGTGGTGTGTAGCCAGATTTGAGCTAAAGAGGGTAGAGATGCCCATTTGCAATATTGATGTCCCTGTTGGGAAGGATTTAATCAAATCTGTTGTTTCCCCTTACTGTGCCCCCAACAGAAGATTCAGTTTAAGCAGGTAAAGATCATCATTGAGTATTGCCAGCAATTTTGTTAGAGATTTATTTTAGGGTTGTCTCCCCTTAGTGTGCTTAAACGCAGATATAAACTGAAGAATGTGGAGTTCCCTATTTGCGAATATAATTTGCCCCTCTGTTAAGAAGAAGGTTATATTAATTCTCCCTCTGGGAAGCATTTACTAAGAAGGTTATGTCCCCTTAGTGCTCCTTCTACTCAGATATAAGCTCAAAAATGTGGAGTTTTCCTTTTGAAGTATAAATTTCACATATATGAAGAGGGTTATGTCCCCTTAGTGCGCCTTCGTCTCAGATGTTAGCCAAAATATGTGAAGGTATCCATTTGCAATATTCCACCTTGTTCTCGCCACGATATGGCTAAGCTATTGCCGATGTGGCGTTAAGCCATAATCATTCCATTCCATTCCATTTGCAATATAAATTTCCCCTCTGGGAAGCATATACTAAGAAGGTTATGTCCACTTAGTGCGCCTTCCACTCAGATATAGGCACGGAGTTTTTAAAAGTGCTTTTCTATGAGAAATTTGCCTGAGGCAACTTGCCTTCCATCAAACTGACATGTAATATATGAGAAAGTTTGTCAGTCACTAGCTGAAGAAATAAATTCATGTTTTTAGACTATTAGGTTATTTATCATAGTTGCTGTTATCATTTCTGTGAGCTAGATTTCATTTATTTATTTATTTGATTGGTGTTTTGCGCAGTGCCCAAGAATATTTCACTTATACGACGGCAGGCAGCATTGTGTTGGGAGGAAACCGAGCAGAACCCGAGGGAAACCCACAACCATCCACAGGTTGCTGGCAGACCTTCCCACATACAGCCAGAGAGGAAGCCAGCATGAGCTGGACTTGAACTCACAGCGACCGCATGGGCGGGAGGCTTCGAGTCATTACATTGCGCTAAGCTAGATTTAACAAATTTGATTTACGTTAGCTTTTCAGAGAGTTTAACTGCTTGTTAAACTCTTCCAGTGCAGATTCCCGTGGGTTTCTCCCGGGATCCAGTTATGTAAGTTACTCTCTCTAGATTCCCGTTTGTTTCTCCCGGGATTCCGTTATGTAAGGTAAATATCCTCAAGTACAGTGTAAAACACCTGTGAAAAAAGTAAATAGATAAATAAAAACCTTCACGTTTAAATTCATATCCGTAATCAACTGTATCACTGCAACCTCTCAAAACCATACAACTGACTTGAGTAGGACGGTAAACTGTTAACCAGTAATAGGAAATCAGACCCTGACGAAATGAGAACATAGTTTTTCTTTGTTTATAATGAAAGCTTGGATATTGATGCCATCCTCTAGATGTCACCATGGTAACCAATTTGGCCTAGCGAGCACTGGTGTGGCTTCACACTGTGTCTCATGTCTACTAACAACATTACAGATACATCATCGTGGTTTGAACAATACCCCAGGTGGAGTTTGCAATTTCCTCAGCGTCAGGATATTACAGTGTATTTTGAGGTGATATTATGTCATTGGTTTTTTTTTTGGTTTTTTTTGAGGGGGGGTTGTTGTTTTAATAATCTAATGTAATGCTGTTTTTACTTGTGGTTGAAATCATAGGTAATATGTCATAATGAAGTTTTTAATTAGCTTCCGCTTTCACCTCCAAATCCAGTATTACAATTTTTTTCATACATGGTTGTTAATTGGTAAGTTTTGTACTTCCCTGCCCATGTTCAGCTGAGGTAGCGAATATGTTATAGTAGGGAGTAATGAAATATATTGCTGAGAATTTGTTTTGCCCTGTTTATTCACCAACAGTCTGAATATAAATGTATGCATTAAAATTCAAAAAGGAAGATGTCATCTGGAGTTATTTTAAAAAAATGGTTGTGTGACGGCAGCTAGGGAGTAAAGTGTGGATGGACTACAGCTGGCATGGCTGGGGGCAGGTAGACATTATGGTGGACGACATCTGGCATGGCTGGGGGCAGGTAGACATTATGGTGGACGACATCTGGCATGGCTGGGGGCAGGTAGACATTATGGTGGACTACAGCTGGCATGGCTGGGGGCTAGGTAGACATTATGGTTGACTACAGCTGGCATGGCTGGGGGCAGGTAGACATTATGGTGGACTACAGCTGGCATGGCTGGGGGCAGGTAGACATTATGGTGGACGACATCTGGCATGGCTGGGGGCAGGTAGACATTATGGTGGACTACAGCTGGCATGGCTGGGGGCAGGTAGACATTATGGTGGACGACATCTGGCATGGCTGGGGGCAGGTAGACATTATGGTGGACTACAGCTGGCATGGCTGGGGGCAGGTAGACATTATGGTGGACTACAGCTGGCATGGCTGGGGGCAGGTAGACATTATGGTGGACGACATCTGGCATGGCTGGGGGCAGGTAGACATCATGGTGGACTACAGCTGGCATGGCTGGGGGCAGGTAGACATTATGGTGGACTACAGCTGGCATGGCTGGGGGCAAGTAGACATTATGGTGGACTACATCTGGCATGGCTGGGGACAGGTAGACATTATGGAGGTTATTCTGGAAATACAACTTTCAGTAATTTCCATCTTGCATCCTGTATTTTGCTTGTTTATAAATTTGAGTCTCTCCATCTGTCTGTTTTGCTTCAACGGATTCAGATTTTATTTGATTTTGATCACATTTTGTAGGCTTGTTTCATTTACGGAACTTCAAATCGAGTTGAAATTCAGCTTATTTTGTCCGTATTTGACGAATCCATTATTCTCAGTGCTTGTTGGTTTACCTGTCATAACTGCTTCACACATTTTCCTGTTGCGATTAAATTTTGCATCCTGATTCGTATCGGGTTTAGAAACCTTCCAGGTTGACCCATCTGTAAGTTTTCCATATTTATCACAGTATACAATTTTGCTGAATTTGCTTGTTGTACTTCAGGCTGGGACGTAGAGGACGGTGACCCAGAAGGCATCAGTCCTGACTTCCTCATTTCGCTGACCGCCCCCAAAAGATGCGCCCGCCATTTCAAGGGACACTTTCACTTTCTGGGCGGGCGGTTCGTCCCGCGGACCTTGGAGCAGAAGTACGACCTGAAGCTTCCTCCATATCCAGGCACCGACTGCGTTGTGGAACTGCTGACGCAAATGCCCAACGCTGAGGAAAAGCCGAAAGAGAAAGAGGGCAAAGATCACAAAGATCACAAAGATCACAAAGACAAAAAAGATCACTCTTGAAATAATACTTGTCCAAATTACATTTAGCTGTCATGAGCCGGATTCTTCATTCAGACTACACCAGGCTCACATACTTGAGTGTACTACATGTAGGCCACTGTAACATACTGACCATGTCATGTATAGAACTAAACCAGTGCTCATCCAGTCGCAGAACCAACCAGCGTAGCATTCATGACATTTCTCCATGGGTTCTATCCCAAGACATACAAGAGGCTGCCTGTGGCTGGCCTGTGGCATGCTCACAGAATGCAGGTAGAAATGTACTAATGAAGGGTCCCCCTATCCAAAATAGGAACCATTCTTTTCCAGTGACTTCATGTATGATGTCACTAATACATCCTCCTCGGATGTTCATTGTGACAATCAGATCCTAACCACATGAGGTAGTGAAGTCATGCATGAAGCCGCTGGAAAAGATCGCTGCCCTATCCAAATTACGCTGCACTAACTGCGCTCATTTAGCAGTTGATGGCTCTAGAACACGTTGGAATATGAAGTAACTGAAATGCTGGAAGCTTGCTCAAGACGAGCTAGCCGTGAGCTAGTAGTGAGCTAGAGTCTGGCTACTAAGCAGCTTTGTACTGGTTGAGGTAGTACGTGTCTTAAATAGAGTGCAAATTGGCTCGGATTTTGTCCCAAAACTGCTGCCTTTTCAGAACAATTAAACATTTCACAATAATCCTCAAACCGTTCTGTGCTGATCAAAATATCGAAACATGAATCTCTGAAGACTTCATTTAGATTTGATGGTATGGATTTTGCCATGACAGTTAGGTGTATATTTGGACAGGTTTGACAACACCCAAATAGTTATGGTTAACTGGTATTAATTACAATTCCTATCTACATGTATTTCATATATTTCTTTTTTTGAACCGTAACCGTAAGTATTGCTCCAGGTTTCAGTGCGTTTTAATAGTGCATATTAGGGAATATTTTCAAAACCATTTTGTGTATAGATTGTTGAAGTTGAAGCTAAAGTTAAGACGTTACTTGGAGTTATCCAACCAAGGGAAAGCTAGGCAACCAAATCAAATTTCATGGACCTAGCCATATTTGGGCGGTCTAACCTCGTTTCAACCAAATTTGATTGGCTGATGCAAAGTACCTGTGCATGTAGCTAAATTGATCTTTGATACTGAATCATTACCGTAGACATTAAACTAATCAAGCCTGCTGTTTTATGTTGAAGTTTGGGTAATAATATTGACATAATAATGGAGACAAGAAAGGTATATAATAAGGTAATCTTTTCTTTTTTTTTTTTTTTTTTTTTTCAAAAAAGGTGTTTATGGGCGAATGAGAAATACCGATGAATATCCTTCATGGGTGAATTAACCTGTGAGAGTAGAGATATACAAATACATAAGTACATACATGAACACATATATGTGAAAACATCATTAAAATGTGACTGTTCAATGTCTTACAGGTATTCATGTCAGTTACGTTTAGTTTACAGGATTTAATCTACCCCTAGTCACATGTACACATCCTCGACTGGGTCAGGGTTTATTTTTGCCACAGCACATGTCCAGTCATGGCTGTTTAGATTCTTGGAGCCTTAGTTGGAGTAGAATATCAAGTAGAGAACAGCCTTGGATATGGGGCATTGATGTTAAAGACGTAACATTTCATCCAAATAAAAGGGCATCTGTAGAGGCAAGTAAATGTCATAAAATATTATTTCTGGCATTGAGGATCACATTTTTCCAGTATCACCCAACCTTCAAAACAAACCTCAATGCACCTTTCTAATATCAACAGAACTCTTTAAGAATCGGGGAAAAATAAGCAAAACTTAGTCATGGACGAAATTTGAGGACATTTAGGGCAGGTGATACAATCGTATATACTGTAATAACTTTGTTACTAAAACAATATGCATGTTACACGGGGTACAACCAAAACTACGGTTTGTCCTGGGGGCCTCTGTCGTATATGTGAAATATTCCCCAAGGCTCTGCCCGGTTTCCTCCCACCATAATGCTGGCCGCCGTCATATAAGTGAAATATTCTCGAGTACGGCGTAAAACACCAATCAGATAAATAAACACTGTTTGTACACTGCTGATCCACATTGTCTCTAACTGCACATACATGGAAAACTAGAGATCAAGGACTTCAGCAGCACACACCTCCAGCACAGCTACAAACAAACGTACAGATGACCTCAGAGGTACCGAGATAGTACTGTGTATGTTTGACCCTTGTCACCCTTTGACCCTTGTAGTTCATCATGTATCCCTTCAAGCTTTTCGGAGTATTTAATGTGGCTGAAATAAGACAAAAAAAATGAACAGGGTGTAATTCACAAACCTTAGTCCTGGAGTATTTTTCTGGATGTTGTTGGTTTATTTTGCTTTCCGGATAGATTTTGTGAAGTATAAATGTTTTTGGCTTAAATAATGTACAAATTAATATGTATTTCTTGTATTATGTTGGAAAGGTTATCACAAAATAAAACATTTCATAAAAACAACGCCAGGAGGAAATGTAATGTACATATTGTTCAGTTATTCTCTATATAACTTGCCATCCCATGTTTCATTGTACACTGCTTTAACCAATGTGGAAATAAACATGTACATTGCAGTGAAACCTCAGTTTTTGATTCAACTAACAGAAAATGAGTGAATTTTGGAAAAAATCAAAGCATATATTTCTGCATTTGGCTCCAGGGAAATTTCATTCGTTTAATTTAATTTGAGGTCGAGATTATTTTAAACATAACCAGCTGTGTTTCTTTTTTTTAGTCGACTTATAAATTGTACTGTACTCATTAGGAATCAACTTTCAGGTAATTCTAGATTCAAAAATCTTTGTTTGGGTGTAGTTCTTTTGTGATTGGATTGTTATTCTTATTTAATCAGTTGTATGCTTGTGTGTATAACAGTGGATGATGTAGAAGGAGACTTTCTTGGACTCTGCGAAGTAATCGAAGTAATCGAAGTAATCGAAGTAATCGTAAACTGGTGCTGCCATCAACATGTACCTTTATAAATTTTAAACAATTGTAACAATTATAAGCATAATTAATGATAAATAAGTAAACAAAATGTAGCCGTTGTAATCCGTTGTAAATTGCTGTAGTCTAGAAATGTTACAGTAGCACATGTGAATGGAAATGTAAAGACGTGTAAAAATTGTAAACAAATTCAACAGTTGTAAACATACGTGTACCATTCACAGGTAAGTGAAGTGCAGCAATCTTCAAGAAATGGCATAGACATGAACGCCTCATGCTGAGGGGTAACAGTTACAGCAAGACCTCAAAACTGAGATTGGATCAGAATGTTTCTCAAAAGTACACTTTAATGACCACACCAGATTCACATACATTCTCACTTACTGTTTCAAGTAAGTTTTTGTTTTCTGACTTTTTCGGTCTGTAAGTTTATTTACTCTAGCAAGCTTATTACAAGATTGTGTGTTCCATGTGAAAAAGTGTATCAGCAATCACTTGTAAACCTATACAGTTCGCGATGGAACAGTTAAGATTTGTGACATGAGTATAATTGCATTTCATCCCTAATTTTGTTTGCTTGGAAGATCAGTTTGCATCGTTAAGCGTAAGGACAGTTTTAATACATTTTAATCTGTTGTTGATTGACTTAGAATTTCAGATGTTCAGGAATTGAGTGTACACATCAGCTTACATTGGCTTCTTTTTGAAAATTATTCTGATAGTGTTGAAGCTGCTGTGAATTGCGCCATGTGACTGTGTTGCTGCTGATATAAATTTTGTTGTTGGACACAAACCTTTAACCTGTACACAAACCTTTCATACTTAGTAAAGCATCTCTTGTTAAGCTATTTGTCATGCTGAAGTTGAAACACGCAGTTCCACTGATCATTCTACATCTGAGATTATGTTTTTGTTCTTCCCAGCTTAGCTTTCAGAAGTACAGCTGTTTTATTGTGGAATCTACATGTAAGCTGAGAACGCTGACAGCTGTTCTCAAATATTCAGGTATGGATAATTATGATATCATGATCGAACCATGCTGTTCGTTTCTAGTCTGACAATCACCCAAGTGTGAAGTGTTGTTGTCATGGTACAGCAAGATTCACTCTGGAGAGAGACATCCACATCCCTGACCTATTTCTTCTAATTTTTGAGACACCTGATCTGCCCTTTTTGGCACAAATACATGTAATGCTATTAAAAGCAGAGATATAGTTTCTTTTTTCCCATCTTATGGCCAACATAACCATATCTTGGAGCGATATCTTTTTTCAGTAAACTTGGAGCGAGGTGTACTATTTGTCTTTCAGCGGGACTAATATCTGTCCCAATAATTAGAAGAATTAGGGAATATGTTCCTAGTTTTTCATCATATACCCAGTCCCATCACTGCCCTGGCATCAGGTCCCTGGCATCAAAGGTAACACATCGTTGTCGAGTTAGCAGAGAGTTATGGGTGGTTTGGTTTCTTTGTTTGACATGCCGCACTGAAGTATACCATAACTGTGACGTCACAATTTCCTTGTTTTCTTATGGATTACACCAGAAAGCATGTGGCATAAAGTATGTATGCCAGACACCAAACTCATACATGTGAGCAGAAAGATTTTGTGATCATATGCCAAGGAATGTACTCTAAGTATTGTAATGTGACAAATTGTACATGTAACTCTTTGGGGGGGGGGGGGGGGGCGAGAGACATGTTGACAGCAAGCCCGGAACATGAGCAAGCCAAATGCAGCTAGACTGTCATGGTGAAGTACACCTACATGCAGTTGAGCATGGTGTTCTAAGTTAGCACCATGTGTTACAGACATGCAGTTGAGCATGGTGTTCTAAGTTAGCGGCATGTGTTACAGACATGCAGTTGAGCATGGTGTTCTAAGTTAGCACCATGTGTTACAGACATGCAGTTGAGCATGGTGTTCTAAGTTAGCACCATGTGTTACAGACTTGCAGTTGAGCATGGTGTTCTAAGTTAGCACCATGTGTAACAGACTTGCAGTTGAGCATGGTGTTCTAAGTTAGCACCATGTGTTACAGACATGCAGTTGAGCATGGTGTTCTAAGTTAGCGGCATGTGTTACAGACATGCAGTTGAGCATGGTGTTCTAAGTTAGCACCATGTGTTACAGACATGCAGTTGAGCATGGTGTTCTAAGTTAGCACCATGTGTTACAGACTTGCAGTTGAGCATGGTGTTCTAAGTTAGCACCATGTGTAACAGACTTGCAGTTGAGCATGGTGTTCTAAGTTAGCACCATGTGTAACAGACTTGCAGTTTAGCATGGTGTTCTGAGTTAGCACCATGTGTTACAGACATGCAGTTATAGAGCTCCGGCTATCATACTCCAGGCTGTTAAGGCTTACATACCCTAAATGACCTAAAATGTCACCCATGACTAATTTTAAATGACTAATATTTTCCTGATTCTTAGAATTCTGTTGATTTCTGAAAGTTGTTTTGACCTTTTTTTAGGGGGGGGGGGAGTATGAAAAATGGAAAAACTGGAAAAATGTAACATTCAACAATGGAAATACATGTAATATTTTGTGACATTTATTTGCCTCCAAAAAGGAACTTTTTGGGGTGAAATTTTAGGTCATTTATGGTTATCCGATCAGATTGGGACAAGGTTTGTGTTTGTATCAATCAACAGGTGTTAAAGTGAGATCTACCAGTTACCTTTATTTTCATCCAAACTACTGTAAATGACCCGAAGGTCCACCCCAAGAAGAGCATTTTTGGAGGGTAATATATGTCTTAAAATATTACTTTTGGTCCAGAAATTTACCTGTCACCAGTAGGATATCATCCTACCGTCCAAATTGGAGCAAAACAGCAGAACAACTTTCTAAAATTGCCATCAGAGAGAACTCTTGGAGTCGGAAAGAATAAGCAGCTTTAATCTTGAATGTAATGTTAGGTCAGTTATGGCGCTCGTAGATCCAGTAGCGTCATCAAATGTTAGGTCAGTTATGGCGCTCGTAGATCCAGTAGCGTCATCAAATGTTAGGTCAGTTATGGCGCTCGTAGATCCAGTAGCGTTATGAAATGTTAGGTCAGTTACGGCGCTCGTAGATCCAGTAACGTCATGAAATGTTAGGTCAGTTACGGCGCTCGTAGATCCAGTAGCGTCATCAAATGTTAGGTCAGTTATGGCGCTCGTAGATCCAGTAGCGTCATGAAATATTAGGTCAGTTACGGCGCTCGTAGATCCAGTAACGTCATGAAATGTTAGGTCAGTTACGGCGCTCGTAGATCCAGTAGCGTCATGAAATGTTAGGTCAGTTACGGCGCTCGTAGATCCAGTAACGTCATCAAATGTTAGGTCAGTTATGGCGCTCGTAGATCCAGTAGCGTCATGAAATGCTAGGTCAGTTACGGCGCTCGTAGATCCAGTAGTGTCATCAAATGTTAGGTGAGTTATGGCGCTCATAGATCCAGTAACCTCATCAAATGTTAGGTCAGTTACGGCGCTCGGCGATCCAGTAACGTCATCAAATGTTAGGTCAGTTATGGCGCTCGTAGATCCAGTAGCGTCATCAAATGTTAGGTCAGTTACGGCGCTCGGCGATCCAGTAACGTCATCAAATGTTAGGTCAGTTACGGCGCTCGGCGATCCAGTAACGTCATGAAATGTTAGGTCAGTTATGGCGCTCGTAGATCCAGTAGCGTCATCAAATGTTAGGTCAGTTACGGCGCTCGGCGATCCAGTAACGTCATCAAATGTTAGGTCAGTTACGGCGCTCGGCGATCCAGTAACGTCATCAAATGTTAGGTCAGTTATGGCGCTCGTAGATCCAGTAGCGTCATGAAATGCTAGGTCAGTTACGGCGCTCGGCGATCCAGTAACGTCATCAAATGTTAGGTCAGTTATGGCGCTCGTAGATCCAGTAGCGTCATCAAATGTTAGGTCAGTTACGGCGCTCGGCGATCCAGTAACGTCATCAAATGTTAGGTCAGTTACGGCGCTCGGCGATCCAGTAACGTCATGAAATGTTAGGTCAGTTACGGCGCTCGTAGATCCAGTAGCGTCATGAAATGTTAGGTCAGTTACGGCGCTCGTAGATCCAGTAGCGTCATGAAATGTTAGGTCAGTTACGGCGCTCGTAGATCCAGTAGCGTCATGAAATGTTAGGTCAGTTACGGCGCTCGTAGATCCAGTAACGTCATCAAATGTTAGGTCAGTTACGGCGCTCGTAGATCCAGTAGCGTCATGAAATGTTAGGTCAGTTATGGCGTTCGTAGATCCAGTAGTGTCATCAAATGTTAGGTCAGTTACAGCGCTCGTAGATCCAGTAGCGTCTTCAAATGTGCTGGACGGAACTGTTAGGCAGAGGGCAACTAATCACATGTTTTGTGTTCCAGCTGTAAAAGTTTTAAAGTTATTGTATGATCGACACTCGGAAGTCACGGCGTTCCATATTGCTGGGTTCCATACCACAAGTCTCTTGGTGATTTTGTTGAAGTGAAGAAGTGTGTTTCAAAGTTAATTATCCTGAAACTTGAAAGAGCCATCGACATGAGATAGACAACATTTGTGATTTTAGTTTAAAACATGATGACAGATTGGACACCCTTACTAAATAATCGCTAAATGTAACGGGGGGTGGGGGGGTAGAGTTAGTTTTTGCTTTGTGTCTCACCATAGAACTCAAGACATCACAAGTTGTATAGGCTTATGATTTTGTGACCAAAATCACCCCATAACAAGGAGACCATTTCAAACACAATATAAAACCTGTGCCAGTCAAACTAGAAACTTTCAGTGTTACCCCCTGCTTATAACTAAAGATGTGAAAGTTAATAACTGCCCTGTTGCAGCAGAGAAGTTCAAGTTATCCTGATCACCTCTAGAAATGGTGCGCTTAAAGTTACCATGATGAAACATGGAACGTTCCAGAGTTATCTTGTTCATATTTATAAATATGTAAAGATTGATAAATGTCATGTTCGAGCCCAGTTTCAAGATTATCTCGTTCATGCCCCGAAATGTCTGTATCTTTATGTCACAACCGAGAAGTTTTAGTGTTACCTTGTTTGTACTCAGAGCAGTTTCAGTATCGTCCAGGTGTTTCAAGGTGATACACACCAAATTTTCAAATATGTGATCAAACTCAAACCTTTTTAAAGTTATGATCAATCCCACAAGTTTAATGCATGCATAATTAACCTGTGAAAACCCCGAAGTTAAATAGGTATATCTTGTTACTAAGGTAAACTGTTGTCTCATTTGTTTGTTGCTGTCTTCGCTATGGGTAAAGGTTTTTGTTGTTTTTTTTGTTTTCTGTAGACTAGAGAATACAAAAAAAAAAATCAGGAAATAAAAATTCCAGAGTGACAAGAAAAATATTTCCTGTGTTTTGGGGTTTTTTTTGTTTTTAGTCCATCTCTAAATATATAAGTTATATTATTTAACTTGTTCAGAAAGCTTGACCTTCAGTGAAAATGTAACTCATTAATTGTTCATATCATACAGTACTGTTACATGTATGTGTTCGATTGGTGTTTGCATGCTGTGGTTAGAATATACTCAGGCATGTTTCACTTATGCAGTGTATGATAGTAGTAGGGGTAATGAAGAGAACCCGTACGTGTGAAGGTCTGCCTGCAACTTGCGGATTGCTGTGGGCTTTCCCCCGGGTCTCTGCCCAGTTTCCTCCCACCATAATGCTGCGAAATATTTTTGAGTACCGCGTAAAGCACCAATCAAATAAATAAATAAACGAATGGAGGAAACAGAATATAATTTAAATCCTACCCCATCTGACAGACACATGACTTCCCTGTCAGAGTATCAGGAGACTGACAGGTGTTGTGAGGAGAAGGGTTCAGGCTGTCATCCAAGAACACGGCGGATACACCCGATACTGACATAAAACACTTTATGAGATACCAAATGACGTTTTCATTTTGTAATTTTAACCACTGCTTCAACACTGTTCACTCAGAACCAGACATGTAAAGCCATCGTTTCCCATCAAAACCAGTGATTATAGAAGTGCATGCGAGATCATTAGAACACATGAACTGATTATAGAAGTGCATGTGAGATCATTAGAACACATGAAGTGATTATAGAAGTGCATGTGAGATCATTAGAACACATGGATCCCTGCCATTTTGTCGTTTTTCATTAGCCAAAGGGTCACACAGTTCACAACCAATCACATTTTACACGCTTTTGATACAGAACAACATTAGTCGCGTGAATGAATGAAAACCATGGGGGTGCTTATTTAAGTTCTTAGTGTATGTATGCCAAGTGCACGACACCAGTGAGGACACCCAGCCCCAAGTCTGACAATGCTCGGACACTGAGTTGATCATTACACCCACTTTGCTTATAACTGTATGCCGAGCGCACAATGGCAGTGAGGACACCCAGCCCCAAGTCTGACAATGCTCGGACACTGAGTTGATCATTACACCCACTTTGCTTATAACTGTATGCCGAGCGCACAATGGCAGTGAGGACACCCAGCCCCAAGTCTGACAATGCTCGGACACTGAGTTGATCATTACACCCACTTTGCTTATAACTGTATGCCGAGCGCACAATGGCAGTGAGGACACCCAGCCTGAAGTCTGACAATGGTCTTACGTTGAGTTGATCATTATACCTACTTTGCTTATTACTGTATGCCGAGTGCACGAAGGCCGAGGGGACACCCAGCCTGAAGTCTGACAATGGTCTAAAATTCAGTTATCAAATACTTTGCTAATCACTTTATGTTCAGCAAGCAAGTTTCAAGGCCAGCCCTTTAGTGTTGTTGTCTGTGGTATGAAAGATCAACGGACAAAACAGAACTCGGACAAACATTAGAATGTCTTACCTTTAATTAAAGGATCAAAGGAAATAACTCAAACACACGGAGCATGACTGACTTTAAGCCATATAGAGTGTGTAGCCAGGTATGTACACGCAGCATCAATCACATCAAGTATAGTGTTCTTTATCAACAGTGCAAACATGGAGACCACCAAACATAATCTCATATAAAATTATGACAACAAAGAAAGAACACCTGGTAAAAATACTGATCCTCATGCTATAGTGACACAAAAGTATTATCCCTACACATTTATGCCTGAAACGACTTCATCACATTTAGGTCAGTGACTTTCTTTGCAGAAAACAACGCAGATCTATAACACTACCAAGAACAAACTGGAGTTGACAGTCCTGATTGGTAAAGTGTTTCTATCTCAGCATGCTGATGAGGCATGTTGGAGCCAATCAGCTGGCCTCTAGAGGATCACAGCAAACAAATCCTACTGGTTGTAAACCCAACTGACAACAACCAATCAAAATCCATATCAGACAATGAAATCAGCAATTATTAAGTAGGGATATCAAGTGCACTATCACATTCAAAGCACTTTTGTCACATTTTTCAGGAAGGGTACTTTTTGTTTTTTATGTCATGTATCACCAGCAATGTAGAACAATTAAATTACAGCCGATAATTTAAAACTACTATTAGCCCTTTACCAATTTGTCATAAAGTCTAAATTAACACACAAATTCTGACATTTTCCATGTATACCGGAGACGTTGAGAAACGTTCGAGTTAAGGGTTAGCTTCCATAAAGGTCAAAAACTTTGTTCAAAGTCGAATCTGCCTTCTTCCCACCTCTGCATGTCATCCAAAAATTCAAGGCATTTTTTTTCAATTTTAAGTATAACATTGAGTCTCCATGTGGCTTTAAAGTTGCCCATATTTGGGACACCTCATACACACTGTACCTGTCTTATAACACAGGTAGAACCATCACTACAGAGCATAAATGTAAACCATCACAGAGAAAATAGTCTCAGGTACAAAAAACAATCAATCAGAACATAGGAAATACACACACCTTGACTGTGTCACACTGCTCATAGTGAACAGTAATATTACCGGCAACCAGATCTCCACGGGTCAAATGCTTAAAGTAATGTACTATGTAAACATGAAAAATCAATGAAGATATTAAACAATTCGCAAAAAAAAAAAAAAAAAAAAAAAAAATCAAATGCGAATGCAAGTTCTAATTTCCAATGTAAAAAGGCTAATTTAATCTTAACATTTTGCTACATGTAGAAGTAACTGATGTAGCAACTCAAATAGATAAATGCAGGAACAAGTTGCTCAAAAAAACCCACCAGATAAATTGAGCTATGCAAATCTGGAGATTTAGTGAAGAAAAGTTTAGTAACAGTAACGGAAAAATCTAGTAAAATGTAGTAAAAATCCAACATTCTTAATAGCTGATCTGCCACCACCTGGTCATGGGTATGCAACCATGAACAGGCAATCAATGGTTTTGTGCAATGAACTGGATGCCATGATCCCGAAACATTAGACCCTCTCATTTCCACCGCAAACTAAATAATAGTGAATTAAAATTTCACATTAAAAGAACAAACAATGACTTATACTCACAAAGTTTGAGATTGTTTTTGGTTAGATTGCGATGCGAATTCACAGAGGAAAATCATATTAATGCTGTGTGACAATTATTAAATTAGTTGACTAGCGAAAGACCATTTGTGGACGAAAAAATTGAGTTAGTTGCATGAAAAAGCCAAACTACAGTACACCTTACATCATCTTTTCGAAATCGAAAAAAAAACAATTACCAGAAGATGCAAGGTGCCCTTTTGAACTTTCCTTCAGTCAGAAAGATGCAACATGCTATTGCACGAAGAATATTGCACAATGTCATCCCTTAACAGACATTTATCTGTCCCATGATTATCATCCATAAGCTTATATTTCAAAAATGTTGCCAATAAAAACTAACAAATAAATGGAACAATTGTAAAACACGATACAGCAGTTAAGAACATGCTCAAGGAGATTCTAAACAACTTAATAGTCGTAATGCTATGTCAAGTTGACAGAGGCAATATAAGGGTGATAACTCCCCATAATGCATCTCAAAAACAGTTACTTTAGGTATATTTCAGTCAATAAATTTGTTCAAAATATGCCTCCTTATATTCTGTATCCATTTTAAGCCTGCTGTAACATTTTTTTAACCTAAAAACACAAAAAAAAAGAAAATCGCACAAGACAGTGACTCAACACTGAGTACAAATGCCCATCCCATCCAAACATACAAAGGTTATCAATGCACAATTTAGCTATTTTAGCACATGCTACATACGTATGATGCCTGAAAGAGTTAGCTCCCTTTTTTTCTACTGTGTTAAATAAAATTTCACTTGTACACGAACACCAAATGCCCTCTTACAGAATGAAATCATCTCCATGTCAGCCATCAAATAAATATGAGAAAAGCCCAGCATACACGTAGGCCCACATGTGCAATGGAGCAAGTTCATTGTTAAGAAAATGGTGTCAGGTGTAGGAATTACGGGGGGAGGGGGTTGGCATCGAGGGCAATACTTCTGTTCACATAAATATGACACAGAAAAAAATATTAAATACAAAAACAATAAATTAGATCTTCACTTAAATTCAGCATATCACAAAACACTTCAAAAGCTTTCACCACTATATGACCAGGTCTTCAAACTAGCTAAGATTATTATTTTGTACAAAAAAAAATGTCAGAACAATTTTCACAATATTATCTATATATCGAGTAGTGCATATATAAGTGAGAAAGAGCACTTTTACTAATCATGTGACTAATTCTAACCAATCAGATCTCTTTTTACATCATATCACATTTCTACCTTAGTAACACAACACAGACATTTTAATTGGGTTTTAAGCAGTTGATCAAATGTCGCCATACAATCAAGACTTGTACATTTATAACTTTTCCCAATGATGATCACATGATCATAGTTTACCATCAACACCCATATGTATGTATCAATCAGTGGTATCTGTTCTTCGTTTGCATGTACAAGTACATAATACAATCTTGATCAAATCTTAAATACAACATACACATACCACTGGTCATAATGGTATACGGGATGATTGTGAACCAGACATGTAAAATAACAATGTGAGCTTCAATAAGACGTATTGATGATCGCACTGGTGGTAAAAACGGTATGACATCGATCAAGAACCTTTGTCATCGTCTGTGAATTTGTACCAGAGTACTGGGCTACGGGTGGTAAAACAGTACGATATACCACAGTACCACACACCACATGTATGCTCAGTTATGTGGTACATTGTTTCACACTGATCCCGTTCTCATACAGTCTAAATGGTAACATGAACCTTGTAATTATGGTTCAATTGCATGATACATAATGCATTGCAGTATGATTAATCAGTGTTTGAAATGATAAACAATTCTAAACAAGTTTTAAACCAACATACCAACCGGCGTAAACTCGCAAAGTTTACGGTATACATGTATACCAACCAACGGTGAACAGAAAGTCTAAACTCTTCAAACGTAAACCTCGCAACTCTGCCTAATACAAAAGTTAGCAGACCAGTTCCTTAGCCCTCATAGAGTCCTCTTTCTGTACATGTCTATAAAAACTGACGTCCTTCAAATCTAAGCATCCAGAGGTGCTGTTTTATAAACAATGTGTACAGAGCACAACGGAACAACCACTGATCAAATACATGTACACCGGCACAGCCACCATTGTCAGCTTCAGGCTTAGTGTGTCAAGATTTCACCTACATGTACACCGGCACAGCCACCATTGTCAGCTTCAGGCTTAGTGTGTCAAGATTTCACCTACATGTACACCGGCACAGCCACCACTGTCAGTTTCAGTCTTAGTGTGTCAAGATTTCACCTACATGTACACCGGCACAGCCACCGTTGTCAGCTTCAGTCTCAGTGTGTCAAGATTTCACCTACATGTACACCGGCACAGCCACCGTTGTCAGCTTCAGTCTTAGTGTGTCAAGATTTCACCTACATGTACACCGGCACAGCCACCATTGTCAGCTTCAGGCTGTGTCAAGATTTCACCTACATGTACACCGGCACAGCCACCATTGTCAGCTTCAGGCTGTGTCAAGATTTCACCTACATGTACACCGGCACAGCCACCATTGTCAGCTTCAGGCTTAGTGTGTCAAGATTTCACCTACATGTACACCGGCACAGCCACCATCGTCAGCTTCAGTCTTAGTGTGTCAAGATTTCACCTACATGTACACCGGCACAGCCACCATCGTCAGCTTCAGTCTTAGTGTGTCAAGATTTCACCTACATGTACACCGGCACAGTACAGCTTCAGGCTTAGTGTGTCAAGATTTCACCTACATGTACCATCGTCAGCTTCAGGCTTAGTGTGTCAAGATTTCACCTACATGTACACCGGCACAGCCACCGTCGTCAGCTTCAGGCTTAGTGTGTCAAGATTTCACCTACATGTACACCGGCACAGCCACCGTTGTCAGCTTCAGGCTTAGTGTGTCAAGATTTCACCTACATGTACACCGGCACAGCCACCGTTGTCAGCTTCAGTCTCAGTGTGTCAAGATTTCACCTACATGTACACCGGCACAGCCACCGTTGTCAGCTTCAGTCTCAGTGTGTCAAGATTTCACCTACATGTACACCGGCACAGCCACCGTTGTCAGCTTCAGTCTCAGTGTGTCAAGATTTCACCTACATGTACACCGGCACAGCCACCGTTGTCAGCTTCAGTCTCAGTGTGTCAAGATTTCACCTACATGTACACCGGCACAGCCACCGTTGTCAGCTTCAGTCTCAGTGTGTCAAGATTTCACCTACATGTACACCGGCACAGCCACCATTGTCAGCTTCAGTCTCAGTGTGTCAAGATTTCACCTACATGTACACCGGCACAGCCACCATTGTCAGCTTCAGTCTTAGTGTGTCAAGATTTCACCTACATGTACACCGGCACAGCCACCACTGTCAGTTTCAGTCTTAGTGTGTCAAGATTTCACCTACATGTACACCGGCACAGTCACCATTGTCAGTTTCAGTCTTAGTGTGTCAAGATTTCACCTACATGTACACCGGCACAGTCACCATTGTCAGTTTCAGTCTTAGTGTGTCAAGATTTCACCTACATGTACACCGGCACAGCCACCATTGTCAGCTTCAGGCTTAGTGTGTCAAGATTTCACCTACATGTACACCGGCACAGCCACCATTGTCAGCTTCAGTCTTAGTGTGTCAAGATTTCACCTACATGTACACCGGCACAGCCACCATTGTCAGTTTCAGTCTCAGTGTGTCAAGATTTCACCTACATGTACACCGGCACAGCCACCATTGTCAGCTTCAGTCTTAGTGTGTCAAGATTTCACCTACATGTACACCGGCACAGCCACCCTTGTCAGCTTCAGTCTTAGTGTGTCAAGATTTCACCTACATGTTATATTCCTAGTATGCACCAACACGGTGTGCATCTTGTTAACACGATTCCAAACGGTTCATTATTACTACTGTTCTAGTTTCATGATTTACATGACCTGTACATACCCTCATTATTCTAATTTCTGGGACACATAATCTGCCTGTTTTGGCTAACATACATGTAATTGTAACAGGGATAACACATTGTTTTTTTCTCCCTTGGTCAGACCATCTAATGACCAACATATCCATATCTTCACTTTTTCCAAAAGCTGGGAGAGAAATGTAATATTTTGCTTTCAGCAGGACTGGTATGTGTGCCAATAATTTGTAGACTTGGGGTATAAGTGTACATAATTAATTAAGGCGCATACAATGCGTCTCCATATTGCAATAACATTTCTTTTCTTCCTATCCACAGGGTTTCTTTATCCGTTAATTTTAAAAACAGAAAATAAGGGTTTTATTTCTGATCACCGTTTTTTACATTAATCAAGGTATTACTTCATCAATTTGCAAAAAAATAGAAGTTGCTCAGGTTTAGTTGGTTTTTCCAAGCCAGCAAGCATAATACTCAGTCAAATTATGACCATTCAGTCAATAGTGGCAAATGATCATTTAAATCCACTGGACACAAAGTGAAGCGTTTACAATGCAAGAAGTGTTTGGCATGTACAGTTAATTGTTTTACATATCCCTCACAGGTCTGCCTGCAGCTAGTTTTATACATTTTGCATCAATTTTACTTTTTTTGCGCAATGACTTTACATGTACATGAAAATGAATTCTTCTAAAATAGATGGGTGGTCATGATTTTTAAACAATGAGAGCATATCATAATATCTGAAATGTTTTTATGATGAAAACATGTGGTAATAATAAACATGTTTAATACTCATCAAAATTACTACCAGTGTACACATTTATGTCCTACAATCTAAACACTTTGTGTACACATTTATGTCCTACAATTTAAACACTTTGTGTACACATTTATGTCCTACAATCTAAACACTTGCGTATTAATTGTCAGTGACTTTAAGTTTACACATACATAATACTTGTCGTGTCAGCCAGGTTGTCATCTTATAAATATGAAGTGACACGCAACTGCTGATTTGTTCACTGGCTATGCGATGAGAGAAATATTGAGAATCTTGTCTATTTTTAAACACCAACGTCTGTAAATACTGCCTTGAAACCAATTCCAGATGCCACCCTCGAAGTGCCATGATTGGTCCACTTACATTGTGTATACATCGACTTCGCGCACCCAATCAACAGGCTTTCACTCCTTCTCAACCACGAGATGCATAAATCTTGATTACACTACCATTTAGCACAACGGAGGCTGACAGACTCAGGGGAGGTAACCCTGTAATGCTAGAAACTACTCCAGTTTTCAACACTGGCTTAAGATTCCGGGCCATTCAATGCAAAGCTTGGCTTAAACATGAGCTTAAAACATGACTAAACTCATCCAGTGATACGGAATGGGTCTCACTCGTATATCTAGGTGGTCATACAGGTAAAAGCTGAACTACAACTCCATGTTTTACGTACACAAGACCCAACACAATACAGCTGTGTTGAGCCGAGTCGTGTTTTAAGCTTCCATGTACTCCCAGGCTCATACTCCTGGATACGATCTCCGTTTAGACCAAATTTCAAAAGCAACAGGGATAAATAGTATGTTGATGTTTTTTTCTCTGTGTGTGTGTGTGTGTATGGATGAAAATTCTCAATAAATGCTTTCAAAAGTCTTGAGATGGAGATTTGCCCTCGTGAGGTCAGTTGTAGAAATCACTGTGGAGGTTAGTGAAGAGTTCGCCTTCACTGACCGGCTTCACGTCCGATAGCTTCACCAGCCCTTCCTTCTTCCCACTGGCACAGAACAGCCAATCAGAATCCAGCTGAGCCAGAACCTCGAGGAACTCTCCGGCGGCATAGGTCATGTGATCTTCCCCATCAGCGACTGGCTTTTCCGTCAGTGTTTCTACATACCTCGAAAGAAGGAATTTTGTTATTAGATATGGGAGACAAAACAACAAACACATACATATATTACAGATTACAGTCTTTCATCTGAAGCTTAGCTTTCTTGAAGTCATGCATATTGCTCGCTTCTGACTGATTCGTCCACCTTTCTATGTAGATATTTAAGATTTTTTTTTATGAAACTTTTTAAATTTTATGGAAACTTTTATGAAATTTTCAAGTTAAATTCTTATTAGAAAAAATTCATTCTTGGTATCAAAAGTATCATCTTAAGGCCTCATGTGTTTCGAATCTGAAAGTGCATTTTTACAGATAGGTGAAACTTTATGTGAAATAGAGTAGTTTGACCACATAAGCCAGATAGCGGTTTTCGAGTTGCCCACAATTGCACACGATCAGAATGCGTCATACGGTACACAAACAAAAGCACACAGTCATTCATGATGATCTTTTAACATTACAGACTTCGGCGTCAGCCGAATGTAGAATTCATTTCTAATTTCTTTTGTCAGTGTTTTTCACTGAGTTTTCCACTTGAAACAGCCCTAGAGCCGATGTATATTCTCAAGTGTCACACAGACACATAATATGCATGAAACAGGCTCAGTTGTTTTTAACATGGCCACAAGGGAGTATTTATCCACCAGCGAAGGAATTCTGGTCCGACGCAGCTGAAACAGCTATCTGGTTTATTGGTTTCCAGTTGTAAGAATGTAGTTATTTAATCAGTTGAGATTCACATCCCAGATCCCCTGAATTGACCCTTAAGCAAACCACCCTATCCCCCCTCCAAAGCTTTACCAGCAAGTCCCGCCACCTCACTGGTCAAGCACACATACATGTTGATAATCTTAATGCATCATTATATTCCACACAAACTCGCTTGATAAGTGTATCACAAATCACTTCAAACAACCACAGACTTGCATGATAATTTCTCTCCTTAAAATACGAAAAATTCAAAACTTTGCTCTGTTGTCACTTCATAGACTTACACAGTATGGTCAAAACCATTAACAAGGATGCAATAAATGATGGTACTGTAATATGTCAGTGTTATAAACGTTAGAAAACAAACTGTGTGATTACCTCGGGTGTGTTAACTAAAAGCTACAAGACACGTACAGGAAGCACTACTGAAGTTTAGTCCAGCCCTGATGTCTATACATACGCCAGCACCTGAAACCATCACAACAACAACAACAACAACTCAAGGATGAAAGGAAGAAGAGCACAAAACCTTTGTACAGGGGTATGAACAAACATGTGCAAAACATGAACAATCTGGCAAAGTCTGAACTAAACTGAAATTAACACAGCTGTAGAAGAAGAGGTCAGGCAGGCAGTCACAGACTGATGTTCGAGAAGAATTTCAAAAAACTCACTTTAAGACATACAATTTTGAGCATAAACTTAGATGTAAATTCATACTGGCTGAATAAGAGAGTTCTGTTCATCTTTGAATGAGGCTTTATGGTTTTTTAGAAAACTGGACAACATTTTTCTGGAAAAATGTGACTTTCAGCACAAAAAGTGATGTTTTATGATCTTATCTGCCTTAATTTAAACTCATTTTTTCATTTGACATCTTAGATCTATTACGTTTACAATTCATCTTCTGTATTAGAACAATTTTCTCATTTCGCCAAAACTTATGAGTGGTTGTCCTTTCTGAATTTTATAACTGGCTGACAAAAACAACAGCAATGACAAAAAACTGGAATGCGTGCCACACTTAAAGAAAAATGACCCCGCAGGCTACATATGTCAACTAGCGCCTGAGTCAGAGCCATGACAGCATTGGAGTGGCAACACAACACACACTCACAAAATCCATCAATATATACATGTCTGCCATAAGACAAAATGCTACAGGCAAAGACAATGAATAAATGAGTATGGCTCCAAGCAATGTTCTTGTGGTGCAAATAGAAAATTTAAAAAAAGCCAATAACACACCAAAAGAAGCAGAAAATACTTTGCTGCACTCCAGGTACAATTTAGGATTTCTTGCCACAATAATATATATTATGTATAATTTAAACCACTGAAGCAATCTTCAGTACATTTTTGACAAAAGCAGAGAGCACCAGAGCAGGAAATATAATCTCTGTTAAGCCAGGCTTGTCAAAAAGCCAACACATACAAGTGCACACTCAAACAAACAATAATACTCAAAGCAATTTCAAATTAAACTCCCATACCTATACTCTGGCATTTTGAATTTCTCAGTAGTAGTTTCACTGGTTGCTCCAGATGGCATACACGTTTCTGATTGGTCAGATGATGAGGATGATTTTGATTGGTCAGAATCTGATGATGAGCCTTCGCTTGTGGTTCGCAGCATCTGAGTGGTTGAGCTTTGAGGCACATGTGATGAGGTACTCTGCTGATTGGTGGACTGGGCTGACGTTGCTGACTGGTTAGAACTGGAGGACGACCTTTCACCTTGGCTACTTGCACCTGAGCAGGAGTGAACTGGAACCTTCTCTGTGCTTCTCACAATATTGGCATTGCCATCAACTTCGTCAAAATGTGACGATGCAGCTGAATCAACTGTCAGTGACAAGGTCAGCTTCTCCGACTCAACGATGCCAGCGTAACATCCCGCCGAAGCCTCCGTGGACCCCCCCGAGGCGCCTTGCTTAAGAGGAGCGCTGGGGGGCAACGTCAGCACTGGGCCATCAGCCAAGGTAATCTGATTAACAGACTTCTTAGCCTCTGCAACTTTTTCCGTGACAGTTTTGGGAATCTGTGGATCAGCAGGTGTCCTGGAAGACAGTGGTTTCGAGGTTTCACTTTTAAACGTGCTCACAGAGTCGTAATGGTCTCTGACGACATCAATATCTCTCAGAGCCTCGCCATTCCCTAAAGGCGCCCAGCTCCAACGCTTGGGTTTCTCGGGTCGGCCGTCAGAATTGCTCTGCTGGTGGTGGTGGTGGTGTTGTGTTGAGCCGGTAGGTAGCAAAAGTTTGTCGAACAGTTTGATGAGATCAAAAGAGTTCTTTGATTTTGAAGGGGACGATGCGACGGAAGAAGCGGACGACGGGGACACCAAGCTGCTGGTGGAAGCCGATGTGGGCTTGTTTGTGTGCTGAGCCAGCAGAGTCCGCGGCGGTTTGGGCGGCGGAACAACCCCTTGGTTGCTGGTCGCCGTGGTTTTCCTGACATCACGCCACGTCTGCACGGGACTCTGCACGTCGCTGCTCGAGCAGGACGACTCCGTTCCTGGCGTCTGGACTTTCGGCGTTCCTCCATTGTCGCTGTCGCCTTCGAAGTAATACTCGGTGACATCACGGCGGTACACCGGTGCAACGCCTTCGATTTTGCCCGCCGCCAAATGGTAAAGTTTCGTGGCGAATCTGGACATGCCATGGCTGCTCTCCGTTTGCGAGTCTTCTTCAGATGTACAGCTGCCCTGCGCAAGGTTTTGTAAGCTGGCCAAGTCGCGTTCGCTCGAACTTTCCGGTTTGGTGTTGGTGCACGTACTGCTGCTGCTGCCACTCGAGTCCACAAACAGCTCCCCTTTGGTCCTCGGCAGACATTGCTCCAGCTTATCCTGGCTTCCCGCACTCGGCCCGACCGATGACGCTGATGAGGACCCGCTACTCAGCATGGTGAGGCTGCGGACAGCCCGGTTGTGCAGCTTGGACACCTTGGGAGACCACTGCTGTGCCATGTTAGAAACCAGACTTTTGGCACGAGGTAAAGTGTTTGACATGTAAGATCCTCCCAGCCAACTCCATGACGTCTTGTTAGAAGCCGGGGGCTGACTGTGCCCCATTCCCCCACCAGACCTGTCCCCTCTCAGCTTGCTTTTCTCCACCACTTGGCCATCAAGTTTGCCGGCAGGAGAATCGTCCTGTCCAAGGACGCTCAGGACATCTCCTTGGAGCTTGTTGGTGTGGAACGCCACAACAAAACTCATGTCCAACTGAAACGGTAAAATAGCCAACGGCTGCAGCGAGACAAGCATCTCGTCAAACGCTCTCTGTAATGATGTGTGACTCAGGTAGAGGATGGAGTCAGCCTCATAGAGCCGGCCCACCACTTTGTCCTTGTGTCTTGTGTAGCCCATCCAGAAATCCAACAGCCGCAAGCTGTAATGACAACATGACATCAGTTACAATGTACACATTTACTACCTTTATTTCAGTCTGTTGATGTTGCCAAAGCCAAGGCATTTTTATGCATGCTGACAAGTATGGCCTTGAATAACAACAAGTGCAAAATTCAGCTAAAAGCTTAGCACTCACATATATCTTTTGGCAAAAGATCTAAATATACCCAACACAGATATCTAAAGCGGTTCAAAACACTGAGAATACAGAACAATTCACAAAAACCTTATACTTTTGATTTTATGATACAAAAACTAACATTTTGGAGGTTTGAGCAGCTCGATCATTTCAAAGTCATTTAGACAGATAACTAGTACAAGCCCCCCACCCCCCAAACACACACACTTTGTCAATTTCCCACCTCCAGGGTTATATGCTAACAGCTCCTGTAAATGCCTGAATAGTAGCACCTTGAACCCTGCCCCTGCCTCAGCATTACAACTTCTACCCTCCCCTCGCCTCAGCATTACAGCTTGAACAGGATTATGGTGTATGTATTCGTTACAATTGACCGTTATGCACCCCCACCCCACCCCACCCCACCCCCCAGCCAACCTCACCCTCAGCATTACAACTGGAACCCCCCTCCCCTGCTTCAGCATTACAGCTTGAACAGGATTATGGTGTATGTATTTGTGAAAATTAACTGTTATGCACCCCGCGACAACATCCACCCACCCCCCATCCCGGCCAAACCCACCCTCAGCATTACAGCTTGAACAGGATCAGCACAAAATGCTATTATGTTAATGACAATTTATTAACTGTCACACGTCTATAAGTAGCTAAAACGCAGTAGTAACGTCATCAACTTTGTCACGTTCTACATACAACTTACTTCAACAGTCCAAAAATGAAGGCCTCGAATTTCTGCCTCGTGGATACGAGGTCTGCCCTGCTCCTCACCTCCTTCACCAGCTCGTGGACAGCTCGCGTTGACGGGCCTGCCAACAGAGAAACACACATCAGCCTTTCCAATTACAACATACTATTTATTTATTTATTTCATTTGATTGTTGTTCAGTGGAGGTAAACCACCAACCTTTGGTGAGTTACTGACAAACTTATTCACATGCAACATACATATGCAAATATGCACACTGTACTTGTGGAAGACAAGCAGACATTAAACTGCCAGTAGAGCTTTGTCGACCGTCTTTTTGTCTCTAAGACCTCGCAATTAGTAAGAGCATTCAAATTTACAAATTCCCCATCCAAGGACGCATTTGAACTTGGCTTTGCAACTTCAGCCACCAGGCCATTGCCCACTCCTATACATTACAAAGACATCTAGAAATTTAACTAACATCCTTGTACATGATGTAAAACATTAGCACTGATGACATGTTGGAGGGTTATAGAATCCAGATTTATCTGCCAAACAGAAAACCCAACGTGAATTTGCTTAGATGACCTTTTATTTTGCAGAATCAGGCTTTTCTCAAAAGACTCTTATTTCAGTGCATTCAACCTTCCAAATCAACTTTTCACCTTTCAAAACTATATGCATAAATCCCGGAATAGAGAAGTTCCTGATAACTGGTTAATGCTGCATGGTATTGAGGACACGAACTACCTCTCCACCACTGGACACTCACCAAGCTCTGCAGATACTTCAGCCACTCTCCACACCGTCACCTGGATACGACCGAATACATGGAGACCAGACATGTATGGCTTGAGTCCATCGCTGATGATACGAGCAATGGCTGGGCAAAGTTGTGAAAGCACTAAATGGCCGACTTCTGGCGTGTCTACGCTGTTCCCAAGACGTAGCTGAAAAAAAAGAAATTAACCCTGCAGATCTGGCCTCAAGATGCACCATTTTACAATGCCAGAATACACCTGATGTTTATCATGTAGACCTACACGTTAAGCCAACATCACTAAACTGCTTTTCTACATAAGAAATATTACGACAAAACCAGAGAAAATGTTTTATTCTGGTGGAGGGGGTGTCAATTTGGAAAAAATTAATGTTGGTCTAACACACTGAATAACACATTTAACATGGTGGATGTACATATATAACAAAGGTATAGGTTTTTAATATGTGGCATACTTAATATCCAGCGTTAGTTTTTCTCACTAGGAAGGGCTATAACAGATAACATTTATATAAATCAAACCTAATACATTACATAAAACTACATGTATAATAGTTCTATATACAATGTGTGAAAAGAGTTGAGCTGAGTGCGCTACCTTGTCAAACGGCCCTTTGCTCTGTGAGAAATGTGCTACTAATGCCTCAGCAGCTCTGCAGATGTCAGACAGGTACACTGTAGAGAAGAAGGGGAATTACATGTAAAGCTATCAGATACACCTAGAGAGAAATTATCCACCAACATGAAACAAACTACATTTGCGTTTTTAGTCAAAAAGGTTAAACAATCATCGCTGATTGGCTGGTGTGAGAGATGGACATGTCCAGGCTATATCTACGCTGAATTACGCATACTTGGTTGACAAGTCATCGGAACTCCGAGAACAAACAATGCCGTGTAGTTAATTGTAGCCTGGGCTTCACTCACTTTCGATTCTAAAGGTTCCCCACACCTCAAATGTCACTTACGTCTCTTCTTCTCCATACAGGTGATATTGGTGTCAGAGCTGTGGCTCTCTCCCATCCCCCGGGGAGAGAGGACGGCAAACTCTGAGGGTGCAGCATCACTACTAGAGTCCTCGTCTGACGTGGCCACATGGACGTGGAGGGGAGCCGAGGGCACTGGTACACCTGTAATCAACAAGTGAGAATATTATATCACTTTGTTGCTGTGGCTTGTTTCAGAGTTTAAATCATAACTGAAGGTAGGAGTTGAAGTCTTTCTGGGTCTGTCTGTGGACAGGGCCAAGAAGACGCAGCTACACCTGTAATCCATGAATAAGTGATACCAGGCCTTCATTTCTGCTTTGGAGAAGGAGTGTGATTATCACACCCCTTGCTTCAAATCAGGAGTGTGATCTGCACACCTAGATTCACACTTCCCAGACACTTTATTTCAGGCATGTGTTATTAGCACGGTTAGGTTTGCTTCAGGAGTGTGCTAGGTGTGGGAGTGTGATAGCACGCCTCAAATATGAAGGACTGCATTTAATTATTCATTTATTCAATTGGTGTTTTACCACATCAGAAACATTAAACACCGCAAAAGAGTGAAACATCAAACACCATGAATGAGTGAAACATCAAACACCATGAATGAGTGAAACATTAAACACAACAAATGAGTGAAACATCAAACACCATAAATGAGTGAAACATCAAACACCATAAATGAGTGAAACATCAAACACCACAAATGAGTGAAACATCAAACACCATGAATGAGTGAATCATCAGACCCTATGAATGAGAATAACAGTTAACACTCTGAATGAGTGAAACACTAAACATCATAAATTGGTGAAACACTGAACACCATGAATGGGTGAAACATTCAACACTATGAATTGGAAAAACATTAAACCCCATGAAAAGGTGAAACACTAAACACAATAAATTGGTGAAACATTAAACACCATGAAAGGGTGAAACACTAAACACCATGAATTGGAGTAGCCCATGATCTATCAACATCCATTCATTCAAATTGCCACTACCAAGTTTAATCCTTCAAGACATGAAATTACCAAATTATGGGGTTTTTTTTGTTTTTTCTTACCAAAAAAGGCTGATAATCAGCAAATTTTGAAAGTATTAATACAGAGGGACATTGAAGGCATGGTTTTCATGATACAGCTCTAGGGTAAAATAAAACTCTGTCCAAATCCATGAATAATGCATTAATGACAACACGTTAGGAAGGACAATTACATGTACATGTCTGCTGGCATAATGCAATCCCACAGCGCTGTGTTATCAGGTTTGATATATAGGCCAGTGGTAGCAGAGCCCAGCAATATACATGACCATGTACACACAGAATGATACCAGCTGCCAAAACCCAGAAACCAACTTCTGGCAAATCAATAATCAGATAGGTTGATGGCCTTCTGTTGTAGCTAGATGCATGGCCTGTACCATTGTGCCAGGGTACCCTAGTGGTGGTGCTGAGGGAGTGAGGACTGTACCATCAGCTGACAATGCTGATGAGGAGGTGGACTGATTCATTCATCCCATGTGGGGGAGGTGTGATAGAGTATTAAGGTAACCTGAGGAGACCAAGGAGGGGGTGTCGACTGTCGAGGGAGACTGAGCCTGTACTGGTACAGCTTGACCATGTGTTTGTTAGGCTATGACATAAGTAGATATTTACACACGTGCACTGAAGTGTACACTTACACATGTTCTGATACATCAGAGAAGTATCAGAGCTCCAGCCTAACAGGGAGGAGACACTATCACCTAGAGAATGGATTTCAAGTTCATAAATCGTATAGTACAATCGGACCCTAACCTTAAATCCTATGCCTATCTTGGCCCAAGGAAATGCAGAGGGTTGGCGTATCTTGAGTTTTTTGTCATTAAAAGTTACCGATTTTCGGCACACCGATCACCTGTGATGCCTCTAATCATGTGAACACAAACTGAGCTTGGCTGACCACATTTTGTCATTGTCAGGCCATGATAAGCCCCAATGGGACATACCCAACTACTGTTTCTACCACATGGCCTTTATCTCCAGCTGATGTGTTTTCCTGACGTTACTATTTACCATTCCAGAGAGTGGAAAGTTCAAGCGCGATGATCAAATTGTGCCTCCAAGACATAAGGATCAAAAGGTTACTGCATGCCATTTTCGACAAACTTAGACCTCATAGAGCAGTGTGATGAACATAGGCCTAAAGGTGTGATCTTACGCACCTCCCACACCCAAAACAGTGCCAATTTGAGATCAACTGAGGACGACCGTTAGGTTGTTGCCTGTTATCTTCAAAAAACACGGTAATCAATACAAGAGCAGTAAACTGAAGACACCCATACAGCCTTATGGGCCTCCCTCACACAAAATTGCCCCTGGTTGAGGTATTTCGTAACAATTGTGCCAATTTGAGATCAGCTGAGGACGACCGTTAGGTTGTTGCCTGTTATCTTCGAAAAACACGGTAATCAATACAAGAGCAGTAAACTGAAGACACCAATACAACCTTATGGGCCTCCCTCACACAAAATTGCCCCTGGTTGAGTTATTTCGTAACAATTGTGCCAATTTGAGATCAACTGAGGACGACCGTTAGGTTGTTGTCTGTTATCTTCAAAAAACACGGTAATCAATACAAGAGCAGTAAACTGAAGACACCCATACAACCTTACGGGCCTCCCTCACACAAAATTGCCCCTGGTTGAGGTATTTCGTAACAATTGTGCCAATTTGAGATCAGCTGAGGACGACCGTTAGGTTGTTGCCTGTTATCTTCGAAAAACACGGTAATCAATACAAGAGCAGTAAACTGAAGACACCAATACAACCTTAAGGGCCTCCCTCATGCAAAATTGCCCCACATTGAGGTATTTCGTAACAGTTATGACAGATCTACACAAGCTGATTATGAATTTTGTCCGTTGAAAGCTTTGGGGCTAAAGTAGATCCCGATTTATCGGAATCAGAAAGGTTTTCACACAGCAATCACAGTTTTACACGACAGTAAAATAAATATGAAACTTTAAAGCCAGAATACTGAAGTCGTGCCATGAATGGACCGTGTGCGATGGAAGATTTACACACCAATGGTGACAGCAGATTTGCTCACCATCAGCTCATGGTCAGGATACGGTCGGTGTATTTCAGATGACCGTACATGTACGCCGACTGTCCAACCATTATGGGTGGAGGATACACATGTAAGGTTGGGACCCCTTTGTGCTGTACACGTAGCAGAAACTGCGGAAGAGTTTCCTTGACTGAAAATCAGAGTATTTGAGACATTGCTCTCAGTTTTCCAGTGTGACGAAGAGGAATAAATGAATGAAAGACTACGGCTTAACGCCACATGGGCAATTATAATCTCTGCCATACTGTCATCAGAACATGCTGAAACCAGGAGACCGTGAACAGTTTTCGACCTGATGCGATCAACACTCAAAAAGGAACAGATGTGTGACAAGTGGAATATGCTCCACTGACCACCATGTTAAAATCATACAGACACACAACATGCTTCATGTACATGTACACTGTATCTTTACAACAAGAAGACTGAGAGACTCCAATAAACTCACCAATTTTGTAATCTAAGATTAACAAATGACTTTCCAATGAGCAATGCAGTCATGAGCTAAAGTTTCAGTCATTTACCATAATTTCCTTGCTATACCTCTATTTTCCCTTCCGTTAAAATTCCAGGAATGGCGTGAAACATACCTTTCCATCGGATATTACATATCAGGGGTGTGTACTACAGGGGTAGCCAATACCACAACAAGAAATATCAGAAAATTGAGTTTAGGCAAACTGTGAGTTTATTTTTGATGAAATAAATTCTTGATACAGTTATTGATACATTGGTGAGTTAAAGATGTCAAGTTCTCTGATTTGTTCAAATTGAGCTTCTAAAGAGAAATTGGCTAGAAAATCGCCTGATGTCACATGAACATCCAGTAATCCTAGCATACCTGAGAGATCAACTGTCTTCTTTCAGGTACGTTCTAACAAAGACCATTCAGGTCAGCTTTCAGTTGCAGGTGCCCTAATAAATGAAAGGCTTAAAGGTCAACCCTGCTACTTGTTGTACTTTACATGTACTTGATTTCAAATTTTGCCCAGGACTAAGTTCTTATCTAATTCTTGGAGTTGTACTGATCTCAGAAAGATGTCTTGTGGTTTTACTGAAGGGCACACGTACATGTAGGTGATATCCATCTGGAATAATGTAATACCTGAAGTAATATTTCATGGCTCTTTTTTACCTCTAAAATTGTGAGCTAATTTTTAGTGTAGACACAGTGCTTAAGAGAAAGTATGCAGTGTTACCTTGAGGTGAGCTGTCTTCGGTCCATGCCCCTGGATGGGGCACCTGTTTGGGCGTGGTCTGGCCCTGTGACGCTGGGGCAGGAGACTGAGGTGATGATTTACCCTCCACAGGAGAAGTGCTCTGCTGGCGTTTTGGTGAACACTGTGGACTGGGCAATGGAGAATGAAACGACACTTCTGATGCAAAACTAACACTTTTGCGTTTTTCCTTTCGCTCCATGCTGTCGTCAGTTGCCTCGCTGGCTTCAGTTTCGCCACTCCCACTCGTCATCTTGGCTAAGTCGCCCGAGGGAGTTTTCTCAGATCTCATCAAAACTGGAGCGTCTGCAGTGCAGGCGCACTGATGCACCGTGAGAGGCAGGTGAACGTCCTGCATATAGGTTGTTCTGTACCACTCCATCATGTCAGCAAACTGCGAACTGTCAAGGTTTTCATAAAGACAGTCGACATACAGCGGATGTCCGTCGCATGCATATGAGTGACGGTGGCTCGTCTTAACTCTGGGTCCGGGTGTAAAGTAACCTTCGTACAATCGGAACGGGTCGCTCAGTGACATCGACCTGCACCGCCGCTCTAGTTTTCGTCTCCTCAGGCATGACTTCAGAGGTTTGCGATCCTCAGCCCCGCTGCCAGAGCTGGTGCCGCCCGACAGATTTTCGCTGGAGCCCCTCGGAGAGTCTGTTTCTGACGAGCCCTGATCAGCCTGATGCCAGGTTCGGCCTCTTCTTAGGACCACTCCGTTACTGGCTAAAACCGCACACGCTGCCTCCGTGGCACCAGTGGCACAAAAGTTTTTAGAGATTTTGTCCGGGTTACTGCCGTTCTCCGGGGAGCTTGAAGACTCATTTTCGTGGACTGAGTACATGTCGTCTGTCGTTCCCAAACCACTGCTTGATGAGTGCTCTTCCAAAATCAGCTCCTGGCCTCCATCTTGAGCAGGGCCATCTGGTGGCAACGACTGTCGTGATTTAGAAGGGAGGTAATTCTGGTGGGCTTCTGGAAAGTGCTCATACTTGTACGCGAACATTTTCGTTTCTTGCACTGAAGGTTTGACACACATGCAGGAGTAAAAATCCATTTTCTCTTCCTCGCATATAAAACTCGGGGGCAGGTGATTGGGCAGACTGTGGTAATACACGCAGCCCCCATCGGTTTCTATAAACTTGTGCCGACTATCCCACACATGACAGCCCGCAGTAAACTGCTCCGCCATTGGTGGGGAGTGGCGGTTGTCATGGTAACCTGGGTCAATCCCAGAGGAGGTGGAGCTTGTGCTAAAGCCACTGCTACTGGACGCAGACTGCGGCGCATGTCCCGATCCGCTCTTTCGCACAGATTCAAATCTGGACGCACGACTGTGGCGCGTTTGCCTCTGGGACGCGCCCTTTTCCTTCAGTCCCTCCACCACTTCACCCTTGTGCATGCAGACGTTCTGCGGTAAATTTGGGTAGCATTGGAAGGGGTGGAAATTCTGTGGGACCTTTACTTGGGCACCGTTACAGAGGTTTGGAACCCCACCGACCCTAGGTGTAAGGAACACAGGCTTTGATGACGGGGAAGACACCGAAGTGGGGCATGAGCTGGGTTCTGCAGGAACAGGGTGCACTGGAGAGCTCGTTGGTGACCTGTCTGTCAGGAAGCTCAGGTCTGGCAATGAACGGTGGGAGTAGAAACTCTGCGTCTTTGGTCGGCTTGGTGAGAGGCTGGAGCCACGTTTCTCGCGCAAGCTGCAGCGCGGCACGACGGCATCATAAGTCGGAAACCGTCGCTCTTCCTCGTCGCCAATGGGTCCGATGCTGTGTGGCCGTATCAGTGTGCAGCGTCTTGGCCAGTCCTCTGAGTCCGCAGGTCGTCGCACTTGAGCAGAGCGTGACAATCTCGTGGGGGAGCACTGTGGAGAGGGAACTTTCTGAGCTTCTGGGCTTGGGGGATGTTTCGGGCAAAGAAAGGTCTCACAGGGTCTATCGGGTGACGTCTGCATCTGTTTGTCGGTCAGTAATTGTCTGTCAGGTGAAGATGTCTGAATTCCACAATCCCTGGTGTTTGGTGGAAACTGTGCAGAGAAGTTTTTGGTGCCCTGCCATGGTGTCACTGGGTCGGCCAGGAACTGAGGCGGGCACTGGGTCTCCTTCTCTGTGCCAGAGAGGGAAAACGCACTAGGGCAAGTATGCAAACACCTGGCTGGTGAGGAGAGACTTCTTTTGTACGCCCTTGGCAAGGTGTGTCCTCGTCTGTATCCACCTGGTTCAGAGGTCTGAGGTGAAGTCTGCACACCTGTGAACTTCTGGTCCACACAAGGCAGCAACTTCCTCTGGCGAATGTCCGTGCTTGTCTCGCTTTCAGAGGAGTAAGTATAAAACCTCGGTGGGAGCTTCACTGGCCTTTGGGGCAGGGTGGAAGGCTTATCCCCTACACTGTCATGGTCAGAAAACACACTGTCCTTGCCTTCACTGCTTAACATGTTTCCTTCGCCAAGATTCTGGTCACTCAAACGATCAGTTTTCATTTTCTGGTAAATTTCCACCAACGAGGTTGCAGATCCCCGAAGCATTTCAGTGGCACTGTCATCACTACCTGCATCCTGTGAACTGGACACGTCCACACACCCTGACATTTTCTCTAGCCAGTTTTGCATGTACAGATCGGGCATACTCTTGCTTTTACCTGCTTTCTCCTTGGTCGCTGGGTCTGTGTTCGTCGACAGTTTTCGTCTCTGTTTGACATTTCTCCAAGAAGTCAATCGCCCATGTTTATCAGGCTCTTCAATGCTTTCTACAGATGTGGCTTGTGATGCCATATGTCGTCGGTTCATACAACTATTTTCGGAGTGACTTCGGCAAGGAGCTGCGGCCGTCCTGGAGAGTCCAGAGTGTCGAGCCGATGACCGATTGCCTCCGAAGTCGACGTGTGTCTGAAGACTTGCAGAAATCGATCCTTCCATATCGTCCTCTGACGTACAGTTCGAGTGCGACCGACTCCCTTGTTGATTGCTGGACCATGATCCCTGGGACATAACCGAAGCCAAAGACGTCGTCTGCTTTCCTTTGTGGCTGAAAAACGACAGCATGTACAGTTCCTTTTTCGTCCCGCAATCGACCTGGAATTTGGCTGCATCTGAGGTGCTTGCACTTCCAGTCATGGCTCTAGCGCCTTTGTCCAGGCTGTCTGTAGAAATGTGCGAAGGGACCTCATTGGTTGGGGTTGGCGTGAACAGAGGCCCATCGCTAATCTGGAGCAAGTCGCTAGAACACATCATCTCGCGTTCACTCGTGGACATGTCCACTGAGTTATGTTCACTGGCAGACAATTCTGATTCATACTGACTTGCTCTTATGCTTCCGTCCACCGTTGACGACACCTCGTTCACGTCAATCGTCATTGTGTCCGAGAATTCCAATATCGACGGGGTCGAAACTCCTTCTGAAGGCACGGTTTCTAAGAGCGAGTCTTTCAAATTGGTGTCAAACTGAACAGAAAAGTCTTCGTCATAGAAGTAATCATTGCTGAACCCATCTTCAGGCGAAGGAAGATAAGCACTCCCATCGCTTCCAGCACCGCTGGTTCGCACGCCATGGGTGGGACTAGCTACCGAAGCATCACTACTACTCTCCTGCATTGGGGGGGCAGAAGAGGACCCTCGCGGTGAATAATGTCTCACAGTATCACTATCACTAGACTCTGGGCTTGAGAAGCCAAACGCGTTTCTTGTCTGTTTTGTGGGCGAGAGCTGTTTCCACGTAATGACTGAGTTTGGAGACCCGGAACTATCGGTGTGATTTGGACTTGGCTTCTTTTCCCAAGAAATCACGACTTTTTGCTGATTCTCCCCTTCCTGTACGGGGAGCGCTGTTTGTGGTGAATCAGACTCGCCAGGTACACCATCTGCACGTTTCGCATGAGACGGAGACAAATCCTTCCAAGTTCGAAGCGCTTTAGTGCACTGGCTGTTGTCGTCCGCACATTTCACATTCGCTTGCTGATCGGTCACAGTCGGCAAACCATTATCCACATTCCAGGGCCTTAGCGTCTTTGTCCCGATGGGAAGGTCAAGAGAGGTTGTCAATCCATTTGAACTAACACTGTCTGTTTGTGACATATCATTCCAGGTTTTCTGCCAACATAAAACACAACAGTAATTATGACTACACATCATCATATATAATGTTACCAGCAGTGAAGAAAAGAACCTACACGTAAACATGTGACGTTCTTGTTTACAGATTTTATACAATTCATGGGCAAAAAGTTAAAACAACACTTTCAATGCAAGACAATATATGACATTTCAACTCAAATACACTTTCAGAAGCATGCAAATGCTTTAAAATGACTCTTTCTTTGCCAACACTAATATTTTTGTGATAAGAAATTATTCAACTTTCACAATATAACCCTGAAGTAGCCATACGGGTTGGATGAATCAATCTGAATCAAGGAAAACGTTTCACTTGAAGAAAAAAAACCTAACCTTTAGGTGCAACACAGTGATGTCTTTTTCAAAAGAAATGAGAATATTAGATCACCATGAAGATGAATTAAGCATGGTGTAAAACAATGTATGATGTATACATCATCCAAATAAATTATCCTAAAACAGCCATGAGAACAGATGGGGACAACAGCTAAGCCTGTATCTGAAGTGATACACCCATGGAGCTAGTCAACACAGCTTCAACTCTTCTGCACCATTACCTTCACATCCTCAGAACAAAAATAGACCCAGAAACTTGACACCCCTGCTACTGAGACTACACCATCATAAAGAGTTACACATATACAGGTACCATTCTTTTTTCCCCCCTCCTCTTTTTTTTTTTCTTCCTCTCTCCATCTGAGAGGGGAAATGTTGATATGTGCCAGAACGAAACTGCGCTTGTATTAATGAGCAAAGCATATGTTCCCTTTACCCCAAAATATCAACCCTTCATGAGCAGAAACATTACAGGGGGTGGTAGGCCTGGAACTGCAACAGAGTTTAAAGTCCACGAATCATAGATTTTTACACCAACAGTGCAGCTAACCCTGCCTTCAAGACAGACAGATTAAAAAGCCCCTAAATACCTAAGTACAAATGTGTTCGTTTATCTTTTAACAAGACAGTGTGGATTAAAACTACCAAGAGGAGGTTCACGTAGAAGCTGATGAGTGCACGATTCTAAATGTCCAAATGTTCAAATGCTCAAAATAACATTAAGGATATGATTTTTCAGTGTTTCGGGCCGAAGGAAAAAAAACACTCATATCAAACTTTCTGAACTGTCAACCAGGAACTCGCCTTTGACTAATCATATTCGATACTGTTGCAACTGGGACAACCAAATGTCCCACAAAATGATTTCAACTGTTCGACCTTTCTGTGCTGTCTTAATGTCACTGTCCCTCTCACCCAGAATGAAAAGTTGTCACCTGAAGGGGTGCTGGGACAACGGACGTGTAGGATCCATCCGTTGCTGTACATTCTGTGCTGGAAAATACACCATCATTTTGGATAAACATGTGAAGGTGGACAACAGGCTTTAGTGAGAAGGCTCAACACATAGATTTCAATGCTTTTACTTCATTTCACAGGGTCTTTGCCCATTTCGATACAGACTCAGAAGAAACAAGGCTCACACATGGTTTCAGAAACTCATTGCATAATACAATTCTGTCCCAGTTCTCACCTAAGACTTTCGGCACAGGGACCTTGCATGAACAATCTGCGATGCTGTGACTTTGTCATGCCGCGCAGGCTGAGGGGGAGAATACCTGGGCTAATGCTGTAAACATCAAACTGTACAGTTTGTCGACTGTGTGTAGTGTAGTACATACAGCAAATCCTCTTTTACGAAATGACACAGCCATGACATGTCAGGTCAGTGAATGCTACAAAGTGCACATGACCATGTACCACTACATCAATTATACACTACAATATCCATGGCTATATGTGTGTCATGTGATTATAAAAATGCCTTTGTTAGGGCTAATCCAACCACCCATCTAAAAAGGGTCCTACTCTTAAAGTTTTTAGCAGACATTTGGAGAAATTTCTTCTTTTTGCCATTAATTCTTGAAAATCCACATGTATTCCATTATCGAGAATTATGAGAAAAAAAAAAAAAAGAAATTCCACAGTCACCGACTAATCAAGTTTGTATTTCTGACAGGTTTGGCTTACCTTTAACGAACAATTTTTCAAAAATGGCCCCAGTGCTGTTGAAAAATTATTACCTTTCAAAAGTGAAGAAGTATTTAGACATATCAGTTGTTACCTGAGTGATCATGTGCGCAGCGCGGTCCACTCAGGTCCGTTATTCAGGCCATGCAGACAGCTGCTTCTAAACCTACTAAAGGCTGTTCAGTAAAACTCTCTGCTATGATAACAGGCTGCATCAGCTTGTGACAGGTAATCAATAGGTGTTAGTAGACAGGTGTGATGACAGGTAAACCCGTGTACAGGATCACCGTGCTAAAGTATATCAATGTAGGCTAACTACACTGCATCTCCTACATACATGTACCCGTACCACTGGCTTCTAATCATCAATATGAGGGGTGCAATTTTCTTGATCGTAGCTATAAGAAATGATGTTAAAAAGAATACATCCTTGTGCGTATGTGTATCTATTGTAACCATATAATCAGGCCTTGCACCAAACTTTCTGGTGGCCACAATTTCACTGCCATCCTTAACAAAACTGCTTACTGGACATAACCTGATCCTTTGGGAAAAAATAGGGTCGGTTTGTAGGGAATTACCCATGGTAACTTCTGAGTAGAGCCCTTTTGTGAAGGGTCTGTCAGATCGGCCCAACAAACATATTTTTAAGTATGGCCTTGCATGTTGAGTCTACTCCACAGTATCACAGCAGTGTTTTATATTTTGGTTTTATGCTCTGTGATCGCACACATGTACACGCTGTATACTCTATCAGTATGGAGGGGCTAGCTTACAGGGCCTGACAATAATGTGAAAATCTACCCAGTCTGAAAACTGGATACAGCTTGCCTGACTTTTCTCCACAGCTGTAGTTTATTTTAATTTAATTGGAGACCAAGCTGTAGTGGATCAACTTAGCCAACCTAATGATTTGTGTACACAATACATGCGCACTTAAAAATAGAGAGCGTTTGACACTGTGCCTAAATAGTTTAGTAGTAGTTTATTTTAATTTAACTGGAGACCAAGCTGTAGTGGATCAACTTAGCCAACCTAATGATTTGTGTACACAGTACATGCGCACTTAAAAATAGAGAGCGTTTGACACCGTGCCTAAATAACATGTACCTTTATGTTACTGTGTTACTTTATGTTTATGTAAAGATTTTAAAATGCACAGCATACATATCTCGATTACATTCACATATTTCAAAGCAACAACCTGACAACTGTCACCTGCGTTCAGCTGGTGTGTAACAGGAACCCAGCGTAAACGACTGAACCTCGTCAGGAATGTGACAAGGTCTCACCTTTTGTTTTTTGGGGAGTAAGCAACAAATTGCCATCAAAATCCCACGAACAACTTAAGAGTAGGGTTTTCCATTCTGAGGAGGGTTTGTCACACACATGTAGTTACTCCAAAGAAACATATCTTTAACAATGACCTGAATTTGAACACCTAATTCACGTAGCATGAATATTACAAAAACTGTCTCCATTTAGCCCACTGGACAGAAATGGCAGATGTGATTATGTTGACCACGGTGTGTGCAGGTACGCTATTCAGACAATCCGCCAACTTTTCAGCAATTTCCTTCTATTCACTTAGAACCCATTTGACTGAGAAAACTACTGTATTAAACTCAAACCTCATATACTACACATGGCCTTCCAAAATATCACCACATCACCAAACCTTCTATCCAGCTCTCTGAGTTTCCTTGCGTTGGTTTACAAAAGATTTGCTCCAGGGCATAATTTTGTCTATAATATGAATATATTTAAAATATTTTATTCAGAGGTCCAAGCTGTCCGCTGCACCTACAAACACAACTATTGTTACTTTTTGTATATAAGGTAAAATGGTAGCATGGGGAAAAGGAAAGAAAATCAATATTCCATTTCTGCAAAGCCCTCGCATAAGAAAACCAAAATGGCCAGACAACTAGAGAGTCTTTACAGTATTTGCAAACTGAGGAAGTGAACATTTGTGCAGCTGCAGCCTCTTATTTCAGAATGGCTATTAGCAATTTACACGAGTAACAATAAATTCTCCCACCAGAGAAAAGTCAGGAGGACGGCTGCAGGGCAAAATCCGATAGCATGTCCGCAATCTCCTGTGCAACGGCATTACGCCTCTATCAGCGCAACGGGGCAGCCGTAATCCACGGGAATTTGCTGTTCGCCTCATCAAATGCAGTCTGAGTCATACCACAGCGCTGCGGCTGTGATTCTGCTGCAAGAGTCGCAAACGACAAGTATCAGAGGGCCCAGAGGGGTGGTCATTCATGCACAGGTTGGCTTATTCTTCTTATTTCATTAAAGTTTTGATTGGTGTTCTGCACCACACTTACGAATATTTCATTTATACTGCTAGCATTACTGTGGGAAGACCTCACGCAACACTCAGCTGCAGCCCAAGACCACGCTCAGGTTCTTATTATTCTTCTATGTACTGCATACACATCTGTATTTCACTTAAAGCTGAGGTTTTTTTTGTCAAGTGACACATTTTCACTTGACTCTGACTGATGGATTCATCCACCAATAAAGCAACTTTGTAGTTTTTGGAGATGATACAATGTGCACTGGAGATGTACATGAAGGATGTCTGACAATGTTTGATTAAACTGTCACCGTTCCTATTTGGAGAAATCTGAAATATCTGTTGAACTTCTAGATAGAAAAATATTTTTAAAAAATTCCACTTTAGTAGTGGTACTTTATTTGAGCACTTTACTCATGATTGCAACATGCCTGCAACTTTTTCTCTGACTTGTACAGGCCATTTTTTAATAACATGACTCTTAATAAAAAAACAGCATTTAGGTATTGAAATGGATCAAAATTTTGGTGATGACACAGCAATGATGGGTTCCAGAGAATCTCAAAATTTTAAAAACACAGGAAATAAAAAAAAAACCTACAACTTGAATTTCACCTTACTATACTATCGCTGGTAACATGACTGATTGTAGTTCCCATGGCAATAATATTGCATGCGACCTACTGGATGACTCCGGCGGAGAACTACCAGTAGCATTAACTTACATGTATCCTGGATCACAAGCTACTACACAGCCAGGATATAGGAGGCAAGTCAAAACTAAATATACGGTGGGACCAAAGAACTGCATTACAGCCAGGATATAGGAGGCAAGTCAAAACTAAATATACGGTGGGACCAAAGAACTGCATTACAGCCAGGATATAGGAGGCAAGTCAAAACTAAATACACAGTGGGACCAAAGAACTGTATTTCACCTAGAGTGTAGCATTTAGCAAAGGACATGTTGAATCTGGTTCTGACTGACTCATCCACCTTTACTGGGGCCACTTGAGGAGATTTTCCTGTGAAATTTGATTTGGTCTCATCATCAGAAGAAGAAGAACTCAAGTGCTGGCTTTACAAGTATCACTTTAACATGTTTAAGGCCCTTAAACACGTGTACATGTGGTTAGCATTGCATGTCCAGCCATTCCCATCATACAGCCAGACATACCTGAGCCACATTATCACAGTTCAAATACAGCATCTACATGATTTATTTGTTGATTTATTTGACTGCTGTTCTATGCTACACATGTGCTCAAGAATACTTCGCTTATTTGACAGCAGCCAGTATTATGATGGGAGGAAACTGATCAGAGCTCGGAGGAAACCCAAGACCCCCTGCAGGTCGCTGGCAGACTATCCCACATATGATCAACTGGGAAGACAGGATGAGTTGGGCTTGAGCTCACGGGTCAGAGGCACCTGGGCCATTGCTCTGCACTATTGTGCTAACCCCAGAGGCCATCAGCATTTACATGATGAAAAACCACAAAGTATTTATTGCACCGGGTTGCCTTACCTTAGATTCAGTTGCCAGGGTAACCAGAGAGGCCGGATGCATGCGCCTTTGTCCAGCATTGTCATTACAATCCATGGTCCTCTGCAGAAAGCCTCCACTGAGTCTGTGCAGAAAATGAAAGTGAAAGTCAAGAGCCAAGGTCATTAGGCTGTAACACCAGAGTGGCTGCTGTCATTCTAATGACAGTGTGTTCACTCACTTTTAATTACTGGCCCAACACGATTATTCTTTCTCCAAAGACAACAAGGGCCAGTTTCACAAAACTTCACCGAGTTTATTAAATGCCTTTAACTACCCGAATTTCCCATCGTGAGTTTTTATTTGCCCCTGACTGGGTTCAATAAAACTTCACTAAGGGCATAAAACACGCTAACATCTAAGTGTGGTCCAATCACACTTAAGTGTAAATTAAAGTCCCTAATCGAGCAAAATCAAACTGGCGGCCAGTGGTGCACTTCATACTGATCTGAGCCGATTGTTCAGTCATATCAACACCCTAAGCACCACAGCAGTCTCAATGAGTGAGCTTTATTCCAAAGGTGATCCCATTTTGCCAGCAGAGGTGCAAGCAGATTTGCGTCACGTCCCACATCAAATGCAGCCAGTGGAAAGAACACCACCACCACCTTCGCCTACCAATGTCCGTGCGAACCATGTGGCTCGTTTTATCAGCAGTAAACGAGTGTCTCCAACGAAATACCATCGTCTGTGTTTCTCTCACAGAATTAACAACAGCTCAAGGAAGTGGAAACTATTTCTAATACTGGTAAGCAATAAATCTTTGAGCATTTCATCATTACCTACATCATACATCTCTGTGGTATAAAGATGTGCAGCTCATCACACCTGGAGATTTCCGAGTACAGAACTCTATATCTGTCCCTATTCCACCCAGTAGAACAACCAAGCCTTAACAGCAACCAACAGAACACATCAAGAATACAGACCCCTACACTTATACACTTTAGTCAATTTAGTCAAGTGAAGTTTTGTGGAACCAGGAATGTCAAAACTGAAAGTGAAAGCTGACAAGCAAGGGTCAGGTCAACACTTCATTATACAACAGTTATGTCTCTACGCCTGAATACTTGAGTGTGATTTACACGTAATACCTTAAAAAAGCACCTTAACAAATGATGTTTCCACGCTCACATCATAAAAGTTGTAAATCTAAGTTGCAACTAAGTTCGATAATTCAACTTACACTGTGTGACCAAAATACAGTATCTTTATTTAAAAACAAAAACACAAATATGACATGGGTCAAATTTACACTTGAAAATGAATGCATTTTGGAAGCAATGGACATGTTCACTCAGCTGTCCCTCTAAACACCGCAAGAAATCCAGAACACTTCACGAGAGATCACAAAGTTGGAACATACAAGTTTAATGTAAATGTTCTAAAATTTTATCCATGGCTAAAAGTGGCTCACTTTGCGTGATTCTGAGAGATCTATTGATTTCAGAAAGGTTTGACTTCAAAATTCAGATCTAGGATATTATACTGAAAAAAAAGAAACCCTGAAGTTCAGCACAAAGGTTATATTTTGGAGAATTCATTACATTTGCCTCCATAAAAGCACATTTTGGGGTGAAATTTCAAGTCATTTCCCATATACACATTCAAGTGAGAGCCAACAATTTTTATAGTGATATCTGACATACACTGAGACCTATTATCCAATCAGGTCCATCATCACAACACTCCCATGTACCCTGGATTGTCACCCAATCAGTGTAGTACAAAGGAAAGCGCTGATCGTTCACGATAATACTGTCACATGACCCAATGTAGCCATGGAATGACAACAGCACCGAGAAACATTACAGAATGCTGCTAAATCCAGAAATGGCTTGTTTAGGCTTAGGCCAGATAAAAAAATTGTTTGCCTCGATAGCGAACCTCATGAATATGGAGAGGGTTCTAATTATTTACTTAAAATTTTATTCATAATATTCTTGTTTTCTTTTTGTGAAATTTAGAAAGTTCCACTAGGTCACAGAAAGTATAAGAATTGGTGTTTGCTTTCAGGCATATCAGCAGATTAACGAAATAAACAGAAGAAGAAAATAATCAATCACTCTTTGATCATTAAACCTGCAGAAACTAAGCTGCACTCAGAACATCACACTCTTGCGAGATGTCTCTTCCGCTTTCTTCAACACACCACGCATTTTACTCAACAAAACACCCATTTTGCTCAACACATTTCACTCTTCGTAACTAAAGAATACAAAACACTCTCACCACTCCGGGTGGAGGATAAAGTACGTCTAGACGGTGCTGGGAAACAAACATTTTTTCAAGAGTCTCGCTTGTGAAGTACATGTGTACTGGAAAATACACACTTAAAAAACTACTTAAAAAAACATTAACATCTTTTATTTTCTCCCATCACGTCTTTCCATATAGCTTTTAATTAATCATACATGCTGCGTTTAATAACCGTAATACTCTAATGCAAACTACATATCTATTAAATGCAAATCATGTGCTCTCATCATTTAAGCAAGCAATAATATAAAACCAACTCCCTGTGTCCCTGCATGTCTGGCAATGATATACTGAATACAACATATATACCACATGCGTTAAGCCAACCAAGTACTGCCACACGAGGTCACCATACATGTACAATGTGGCACTTTCAGGTCGCCGTCAATTAATTGTTAGTTTCTCATCGCCCTCTCGCATCTAAGACTCGAGGGGAATTAAACAACATACATGAGGGTTTTGCGGAACTGAAATGCATTTTTCTTCGAATCCACCCACACTTCAGGGGAACATGAATGACCATTAACTACATGTAACATTTATTGCACTTAACATGCCTTCAAGTTTTCAGTGACGAATACAGCAACAGAGACCTTACTTACAGCGCATATAACACCCTTGTTCGGTACAGGCAAATCACTGTTTTACAGGCAAAACCAATGAATTTTTAAGGTATACGAGAAGTGTCTCAGATTAGTCTTATGTATGAGTTTCTTTATGTCACAGTAATTTATGTCACTATGAATATTATTCAAAACCCATCATATGATCAGACACACTTGTAATATTAATCTTGCCTGCTTTTCACAACAGATACTTAGAAGAAGAAAAAAAAAAACTGATAAAATGCATGCACGGGTAATTACTTTATTTGCAATCAGTTCATGGGTTATTATCTCTCAATCATGAATTCTTACAGGCGACTAAATCTCGGTAAATAACGTAGCTTTTGTACCCTTGTGTTTTTAATATGGCAGTAATTGTATACATGTTATTCCAACGCAGAGTGTCCAGCATGGATAAAGGACTGCTTCAAGTTCAAGCTCTGCGTGTATCATTTAATCATTATTTTGGACAGAATATGAGACCTGCACACAGGCAAAGGTAAAAATCAAAGGTCAAATTGCAAGATTATTATTTGTGTTGGGTCGTCTTCCTGTCACTAAACAGACGGATCACGTTTGCAGCTACAGGTATCGTCAATCTGTCCATTGCAGGCCTTAGCAAGTTCTGCCACATCTTTTATAATATCTTCCTATCAGTACCTAAACATTGCTCATGAACCAGCGTGTCTGCATGAAAAATACCAAGTATACATGTATGTTAGACACTGTGGTTACCAACACTACACTGAAGGCGCCATTATTATTAATATGCTTGTCCGTCATAACCTTAGCAACCGTTCAAAAAAGGGCACTCTATACAAGTTTTCCTGACATTTTGATGAAAGATTTTCTTTTTCGCTTTAAACAATAATTTCCCCAAAATCCCCACTTTTCATTAATCAGAAGAGAGCAAAATCCACTACCTGCCTGTCCTATCTTTTTTGGCTCTAGGATTGGGTTACGTCCAAAAAAGATTTTTTCCAGGATGGCCTGGATTAAAATTATGATTAAATAACCAGGTAAAAATGTAAGTAATGCTAACTGTGCACTAAAGAATTTTCTGGGTCAATTAAAGATGCAATATGTAACAAAGAAGACTTCATAAAAGCTAGGTCATTAAACACTATGCAACACTGTGGCCATATTGCTTAGCTAAGCCAGGCAAGAACTAGATTTACATTTACATAGAGACTATACATACATACTTAGGCTTATATGCAACATTAGTACACAATGTTTTGTTTAGTTGTAATTTGTATACACTACATACATTGTTTGAATTAACACAGAACTGTGCCTTCCATTGTTTAACTAGAGATGCATTTTATTATTGGTGGATGCACGCATACCTACAGGACAGTTATTTTGTCAGTATGAAAGATGAAGAGTTAAGTCTTATATCAACAATATTAATGTATACATCAGAAAGAAGGCAACATACAACTGCTCTGTATTTCGTCAAATCTGAGTCAAATTCAAACATATATAATTTCATTTCTAGGGGATTTGTAAAGAATAGGTTGAGATATTGTTCGTCGCTGACCCACTTCTCGGATGATCATCAAGAAAAGGACATTTATCAATGAAATGACATCACCCTGCCACGTGACATCACCCTCATCCTTACTACTGCTCATTTCTAGTATAACAATGAATATATGTAGTGTAAATAAGCCCAATCAGCACTGCAGAAGTCTCTCAAGATCACACTGGGTTTAGACCCCCGGGTTGGTGGAATGGCGAAATACCATGATTTCAGAGAGATTAACAATGCTGCTGTTGCTGGAGTGCTAGGGCTCCCACCCTGTCCCGTACAAAATCGACGTGATCTCGAAAGACTTCTGCAATGTCTATTCAGTTTATAAATGAATGAATGAATGCTTATTGTTTAATGCCCTACTCAAGAATATTTCATTTATACGAAGGCGGTGTCTCCTTGGTGCAGGACGGATTTCCACTGTATCTTTTATCTGGTGCTGCCTCACCGAGACGACTTGCCGAAGACATCCAACAAGCCCCCTCACCCAGTCACATTATACTGACACCGGGCCGACCAGTCCACCCTCTATCCTCTCATTGCTGAGCGCCTAGCGAGGAAATAGGATGTACCATTTAAATAAGGCCTTTGGTATGGCCCGACCCAGGTTTGAACACAGATCTCCCTGTCCAAAAGCGGACGCTCTACCAACTGCGCTATCAGGGCGGATTCAGCTTATATAGATTAACGCATTGTCACTTTGTGAAGTCAAATGTATCATACATGCATTTGATTAATAAAATATCAATTCACACTTTTAACGTGTAGAAGCAAAACCATGGAATTTGTAAAGAATAGGTTGAGCTACTGTTCGTCGCTGACCCACTTTTGCAATGTTCATTGAGAAAAGGACATTTTTCAATGAACCGACGTCACCCTACCACGTGATATCACCCTCATCCTTACTACTGCCAAAAACCATCATATATTTCCAACAGGTTTGCTTTGTTTCAAATGACAAATCAGACATGATTTCAAAGCAACACAAACGTACTATACTCTGTAATCTTGATAATACAAGAGCAGAATCCATACATGTAAAGGGACTGACAGCTTTAGTCTGTCATTCGTACCTTAAACTAATAACAGAAACAGCTTTATACGGTCAGTTAAGACAGGCCATAACTGTGCCAAAAACACTGAAATACATTACCATAACGTGTATGTATACATTTATGATCAGGTGATAATGCTGCATGGTTAGACATCGACAAGCAACCGTTTTCCGACACAAAGACGGATGTGAGAACGCACTGATGCGTACCATCTGGGCAAAGCAGTTATTTCCGAGTTAGACTCACCTTCATGACTGTACCACTACGCTATAGCGCTTACGTGGGAATACATGATGTATATACCATATGTTTTTTTTTTGCCTACCGTATACCAGAATGTGGCGCGGAGGAAGCCATTTCAGTCCGCCGTGGATTGCAAGTGAACGTTCGCAAGCATGGAAGGGAAATCGACTTACAGTTACACTGTCAGCACTGTTCTAAATTCGAAACATTTGCCGCCGTTTGACTCCACACTTACCTCGCCTTTCTACATCATGTTGTTAGGAATCCATCAAAACGGTAATAACTGAATAATGTCCATTTCCACATCGAGAATTTTCCTCCGGAGCGGTCCCGATGCCGCCATAGTGAATTCCAATGAGCACTAATTTATCCAACTTCCAACGCGCGTGTGTTGGGTTATTTTGAGCCGGCTTGACGGAGAGGCTCCCGACGGTAAATATCGCCGTGCGGGCAGTCAAACATAAACAACCTTTCGTCAGTTGAGCGAAAACGAATGGCCGTGTCTGTCTTCTGTTTACAATGAAGCCTCGGGGCTGATCGAACCCCCCACCCCCACCCTCCCAAACCCGTCCCTGTTCGCCGAACTCACGAAAAGTTCCACGTGAGGGCCAGAATTTTTTCTTTCTTAAGGCCTTGCTTATCCAATGTTACCGTCACATAAATATACACAAATTATTCAATGCATTTAGTTGTTATTATTTGGATAAAAACCAAACAAAGATTAGACTGATGTTTTTCGTGGCTTCATATATCACACCTTTATTCCCCTGTTAGCGCCTAAAAACGTATCTTCGGCAATCTGAAGGGCCTGAGCCTGTAATAGATTCCGCTGCTTCACCACCCCCAAGTTATATGACGTTCCTTTTTAAAAGGACAAATATGCACAATTTATTGTGGCTCTCCATTTTCTGTCAGTCAGTAAGACTCTTTCTTGAGCTTTTGAAGTGACATAGTGAAAAAAGAAAAAAAATGTGAAGAAGAAATTAAAATATGAAATTCAAATTCTGTGCCCCAGGGTGGAAAGTGCCGGATTTTGAAAGCCTGAGGGTGCTGTATCAAAGTTCCGAAACCAACAAGTCGCATTTAGACTGAACTTCGTGTTGGAATCCCAACTTTCTATAACTCGGGACACTTATATTAAGCTGTTAATTTTTCAAGAATGTGTCACGTTTAGGGCTCTTTATGGCTGAGATATTGCCGATGTGGCGTTAAGCCATAATCATTCATTCATTCATTCATTCATTCTTTAGACGGAAGGACACGGTGCCTCAACTTTGGATTGCTGAGAAATCGTCTATACGGCTGTCTAGAGTCGCAGAGTTTCCGGGGCCTAAGGGTCCCTTGGCCCTCAACTAACGTCCTGAGATAGAGCGCTTTTTATACTCGAACCCCAACATTTAAACTTTTAAAACGTTTATTCACCACACCATTTAACACCCCAGCGCTTGCAGGTAGATCCCAAATCCCAGTAACTAGATGCTGGGTATCGGTCCAAATTATAAATGTATGTATGTAGGGACCTATATGCACACAATACGGAGCCGTAAAAAATACATCGGTCAGCTGTCGAAGCGAGAGGACACTTTTATAAATGGCCACACACCACAATTAATTTCCCATTTACTTACATGTTAACGTTTGGTCTCAAAGCACTGTCCCTAAATCTGCAAGCCCTAACCCTTCGGCCTCATAGTCGTTGTTCCCTGAGAAAATTCCAGTCAAATTCCTGATAGAGCATGACCGATGAAATTTTTCTCAAATTTGACAGGTAATCCAGTGACAGATTAATGAGCCCTGATTTATCACTACTTTTCCTTGTGTGCATACGCCTCCATTTCCTCAAAAACACACAAATTTATAACTGGAATGGAACTTTGAAGCCTGTCCTACAAAATGATACCACCCATCGAGTAGAAAAGATGAAAAAGGGCACCCCAGGGGCGCAGAAGAAAATATCTCTAAAAATAGAAAGGAACTAGCTTGGTCCCTCCCAACACGGAAGCATTAAGTGTGGTGTGTAGCCAAATCTGTCCTATAGCTAGGAAGCCGTGAAAGGGACATGTTAAAAATAAAAATTGAAGTAGGTAAACAAAAAAAATACCACTGCAACGTTTAAAATTTCACGTGCGTTCTTTTTTTTTACAATACGACGAGCAGACGAAATCTTTGTTAAGTCGTTCGCATAATACAACAATTATCTCGAGCTTTCGAGATGTTTATTAGGTTTGCACACGAGATCTTTACTAAGCCTTGCTCTCGAGATAACTGAAAAGCCTATAATTAAGACTACGATCTTTTATCAGTGATATAAGTCTGCCAGGTTTCCTGCCACCATAATACTGGCCGTCGTCATATAACTGAAATATTCTTGAATACAACGTAAAACACCAACGAAATAAATAAATAAATAAATAAAATAAATAAACACTATCGCCTCCTGCCAATTTCACCAAGCCTCCAGTCGTCAGCGAGAATAGGCCTACAAAAAAGCTCGTGCCCACAAAACAAGGATCTCTTGGGCACGCATATATTTATGCGTTTCCCTTGGTCCATTATCTCGTGCGCAAGACTCCTTTACAAAATATATAGATGTATGTATATATATATATACTTTAAATCTTAAGAACTATGTTGGTTTATTTTCTTATTTCAAGTTTTATTTTTACCATGTTACTTTTACAGCTCAGTACATTTTACATGATTAATGTATACAGCCTTCCTGATGGGTACAAATTGTGCTCTCTTATTGCATGGTGGAGGTATACCTGCTCTCGCACAAATGTACGACTCTATACGCAGAGGTTCACATAAAGAATATAATCTTTATCAAACTGGATCCTCTTCATTCATTAGACACTATAAATGTATATTAATGATCTGCATGCTACAGCTTTGAACAGCTAGGCCTTGTACAGCAAATGATGCCAAAGATGTATATCTACCTTCGATTTATTCAAATGAAACTATATACAGGCTCCATGTACAGTATACACCTTACCTGGACTTTGAATCAGTTTGTACAAAGACCGCTACGGTTTACTGTCACGTCGAATTGACGACAATAGGGATATAATTTCTATTTGGACATTGTGTATCATCCTTTCTTAGCCAGAAATACACAGACAGAAAGGCCATGCATCAGACGTGTGCACATTTCGATCTTGCATCTCCGTAAAGCTTTACATATAAGATTTGTGTGTTGTGGCGATATCAGATATTATCAACAGCTATGTTTCTGCAAAAAGTGTAGTGTGCCAAGTACATAGGCTATAGTTCATCATGCACCCTATATAATATTCCTAAATTTTACCATGAGTACACTTTTTCTCGGATTGTGAAGAATCTATCGAGCTCCACTTCATAATACTGTGTTCATATTTTACGGTTTGATAACCACACAGCTCGAGCAATAGGCAGTATATATGTCCACATGGACAAACTGTTGCAATCTGAGCCCAACTGAGATACATACAGCTTGATTAACGACAAATTAAATGAGCCAAGATGGAACACGATTTATAAACCGATTTAAGTTTTTCGCCCAGAATGGTCCCTGCATCATTGAAAGCTACATACCGACTGTTCCTCCTCGTCCGAATACGTCCGAACTGCTTAGTTTATACACTTTCTCATAGTCCTTTGACGGTTTGAAGGTTACCGACTCGATTCGACTCGGAACGTAAAGATCCCATCGGTGCCCAAGTGATTAGAGCGTCCTCCGCAGGTTTGAGATATCCGGTATCAATCCTAGGTTGTGCCATACCAAACACTTTAAAATGGTTACTATTTGTTGCTTCGCTTGGCGCTCCTTACCGAGAAGAATCGGGACTGTTCGACTGTGTCAGTATAATGTGACTGGGTAGCGTGTCATAATACTCTCTTCGGCGCCAGCACTTTGGAGGAATAGACTCGCCCTTCATCAAGAAGTCACAGTATTTATATATACATTCTAAGGATTACTCGACGTCACATAACTGAAAACGTTTTGAGTACTATGTAAAACCTAAGTATACATACATCGGAAGCTCATGATTGACAGTTAAGACCAGAAAATCAGTGTCGAAACCTAGATTTATAGGTTTGCCTCAAAAGACTGGCAATTCAGTCTATACATGCAGATTCTGATGTTGGAGTAAAATTCTCGATGTTTTATACCCCGCCCACACAGTTAGGTTGCTAACGTTATCTTCAGAGTGTTTTGACTTCCTGTGCAGCAAGGGTTCTGTTACATGTAACGACGTGAACAACAAGAGTTCTGTTACACGTAACAACGTGAACAACAAGGGTTCTGTTACACGTAACAACGTGAACAGGAGCTTGAGGAGCACATTTTCTGGATCCATGAAGCTGTAAATCTGGGCTTACATGCCATGTTCTGGGCATTTTGGGTGTCTTCAGTAAATCTTCATCATCGGGTCTGAAAGAAATACCTTCTGTTGCGAAACATGATCACCTAGAATTAACACTATCTAATGTACGTGTTCTTAGATGCAGAGTGGAATATAATGCATGGGGAATGATGCCTAGTACTCCTATATGCATAACCCTTCTATGTATACATATTTAATAATATATTTCCAGATGAAAAATCTATTAAAATAGTGCACGATGTGTCAGCTAAGGCGATAGCGCATTTCTGATAGAGTTTTTTTTTTCTAGGAGGTCTTGTACAGTTGCATATCTCAAGACTCAATAAACTGTTTAACTGAGGAAAGGGGTTTCCGTCTTTATAATTGGCGAATGGTTTCTGTCCCCGTTGTTTTTACTAAGTCACTAAACCTGCGACCATCCCCAGGTTGCTGGCGGACCGTCCCACGACCACCTGCAGGTTTCTGGCAAACCTTCCCAAGTACGGCCAGAGAGGAAGCCATCATGAGTTGAACTCACAGCGACTGCATTGGTGGGCGGCTTCTGGGTCATTTTCACAATGTATAGGTTACCAAGCAAAACATGTTGTCATGGTTTATAGAAGAAATGGAATGATTCATGCACACTTATTCACTTATATTAAATATTGCATTGTAGATTTGTACTCTTTAGCTGAAATCATTGCGGTCGCTCTGAGTTCAAGTCCAGTTCATGCTGGCTTCCTCGCAGGCTGTAAGTGGGAAGGTCTGCCAGCAACCTGAGGGGTGGTCGTGGGTTTTCCCCGGGCTCTGCCGAGTTTCCTCCCAATATATAATGCTAGCGGCCGTCGTATAAGTGAAATATTCTTTAGTACGGCGCAAAACACCAATCAAATAACTATACATAAATAGCCGAGAACTCTTTGATGACTTTGAAGTAATCAAAAATGTTATCAGCAAAATCTTTGACAATTTCAGTTAGGGTCGATTCCTGGGAATGTCTAAATTAACAACTCTTTATCAAAGAGGTTTATAGCCCCAAGTTGTAGTTCTCCGATAGTGTCGACATTATACTACATCCTGCAACCAGTTTCCTTGCAGAAAAATCGCCTTAAACTACGCATAATCAAAAATATGGCTTCCATCTTCTATGAATGAAAGCCGATCGATCTTCCGTATTCCTACGAAACGTATTGGCGACCTTGACCTTGTCGAGGTTGGAAGCGCGATTGCGTCGCTAAACGAGAAAATTAAAGCGAACCCTTCAAAAAATCTTCCGTTAAATCCGTTATTTGAGGGATGTTGATAACGTTATCAGGAATGGATTAATAAGGTATCAGGAACTGATTATTCCGTTAGATTAACGGAAAGGCAATACGTCGTCCCTCATGTAACGGAATTAACGGTTTCATGATGTTTATGAAGATAAGACACTTTGAAGACTTGTCCAGGACAGACTTTGAAACATGCTCAACACAATCGGTATAGTTGCTTCGATGGCTATATTACTAATGTTTTGAAATTCACTCCACTTTCTGTCGACGAAATAAAGCTCTTTGGAATTCACTGAAATGTTCCATAATTCAGAGATAAGGGAGTGCTAAGGAGAATTACTGGAGTATTTATCTTCAGTTGTTAAGAATTTATAGTTCAGGTATACATATCGATGCAGAGATAACCTCAAGAGTGTTCAATGCTGCCATATACCGAGAGCTCCAGGGAACTTGGGGTTGAATGACGGCGAATACATCAAACTTACTCCGCTGGCCACAATTTCCGAAATGCAGACCCAGACATGCACATGTATAGACATTCCGGGTTTAATTACAACCTGCGTGCACTAATTAGCCGAGCTGTCTCTACCTGCATTGTGTAGAGATGCACACAGTGTGAGGGAATCGTTCTGCTCTATACATGCATGAACCAGATTTGCCACTAGCATAATGTGCCAATGCACGTGCAAGTTTCAATGGTCTTTATTCATGCTTGACACTTTCGGAAGTATACTTTTCTTGTATAGTCTCTGTATAGTCTCTGTATTCAGGGTGAACAATTGGTGCTATTCTAAACATCTGAATCATCTCCTATATATAAATTATCTACCGTCTATAAGTGTAGTTAAATTCCTTCTTTGCCTTCAGAAATATGTACAGTATTAAGGAATGTGTGGAGGCTGAACCACAAAATAACGAAATGTTTTTTTTTCGTGTATTCTATTGGTTTGTTGTATATGAATTCTCGAAGGGACCACAATATTAGTCAAATCTTTTCAGCTAAAGATTTCGTATGTGGTATAGAAGTTCGTGTTGAGGTGACCTGAACAGGTTTCTTTGAAGACTTTCAAATTTGTTTCTTCCACAGACGCCTGGAAATAGAAGCCTTCGCAAAACTTATCACAAAGGCAGTCCGTGTGGTTCAAATAATGATTTCGTATTTGGTATATGCAGGTTCATACAGGGGTCATCTATATGCACATATAGGCTCATGTTTAAACTGGGACCACTGGACCAAACTGATAGAAAAGACAAACTGGAATGATATAATACAACTGCAGTCATAATACTTCAGGCAAGGACCCTGAATATGCGTGATAGATTAAGCACGGCGATTCCGAATACGGTGCAATTTAGGCTCATAAAAAACGCTTCTGCCTTAATCCAGGACTGAAGTAAATTTCTGGTCTTTACAGCAGCTGGTCTTTAAAAACCAGAAAGTCACAATTCCTGACTTCCGCACATATGCAAGGTTGTTAAAGCCATTATGATTGTATATTTGTCACACTCGCTTATTTGGCTTTTAACAGTATAAGCAAATCATCTGGAAATTTCCAAATGTTTTCATTGTGTTACTAATGTCTTCTGCCATGTTCGTGTCTTCACTCTTGGTGCAAAGCTTTTCCCACCAAACATGGGTTTTTCCTGTATTGTTCCATCGTTTGAAAATGTTATCTGTTCTCTGGAAAATGTTGCTTCCTCGTTACTACGTGTTTTTTTTTATGTGCTTGAAATGTTCCTATTTTGAAAGTGTTATCCCTGCTCTGGAAATGTCTCGGGCCCTCATCGTTTGGAATTACATTTTCTCTCATACAGAAATGTTCCTTCCTCGATGAAAAGTGTTACAGATATATGTTTTGGAAACTTTCCAGTCTCGCTGGAAAGTGTTGCCTCCTCATCTATGGAACGTATTGTCTTTAGACGGACAGACGAAAACATATCTCGAAAGTATTTTCACGTCATAACGTAATAACCGCACATTACTATATAAAATGATACTCTCAGATTCATTTCCTACTTGACAAAGTCTAGAAAATCTATTTTTTCGATCAATTCAGACAGCTTTCAGAGTTGATCTAGTTTAGCACTATTTTCAATGTTCCTAATTTGCATACGGAGCTGAAAACTTTTTACATTGGGAGTAGGCCTTCATTCGAAGTAAGAGTACATAAAATTTCAGAGTTCAAGCCCAGTTCACGCTGGTTTTCTCTCTGGTCGTATGTGGGAAGGACCGCCAGCAACCTGCACGCGGATGGTCGCAGGTTTCCTCTCCCCTACTCACATAATGCTGGCCGCCGTCAGATAAGCGAAATATTATGAGTATGGGGTAAAACACAAATCAATATAAATAAAATTTCAGGCCGATCAGTTTAGCGGGTTTTTTAGACAAAAATATTTGCTAAATTTTATAATAAAATTCAAAATGACCTATTAACCACGTGAGCATTCAAAAATTGCAAGGTGTTAAAAGGTTTCGCATCACTGCAGTGCACCGACTGTGGAGTTTGGGTTGCGAATGGCGAGCGTCGGTCCATGTCATTGTAAACACTCTATCTCTAGAACATTTTAGGCCAAGTTCACCAAACTTGGCATAAGGAAGAATCCTGTTGAATTTCCACTACATTGGTCCTTTTCTTCAACGTCACAAACGTCATTTAAATAAAATTTTATGAAAGGCTTGTAAAGATGGTATCTATTGATATTTGTAATCAAAGTCTACTCAACTTACATCACAACTAGGGATGTAGATGAACCCTATTTAATTTCAACTTTGCACGCGACAAGTAGTTTAACCGTTTGGCCATCTGTTTGTTTCTCCGTCTGATCATTTCTGGGTAAACTGTATCTATTGAATAGTTGAACCAAACTTCACCTTATAGCACATTTACACTTCATTATCCGACACAACCCTATTGATTCTACTGGTCTTCTATTTTTTGTCCCAAGCTCACCAAACTTTATACCAAATGTTCCGCGCAGATTTCATCCAGACCTCATGGAGGCTATGTTTATGTAGAGGAGAAAGCCAGCGTAATTGTACATTTGTAGAAAATAATTATTTTCTACGAATGTACAGTTGCGACGGTTTTCTCTGTCTTAAACGATAGCGTAACATGGCCCACGCCGCACATTCGTTTTCACGAATGTACAGTAAGTGTGTACTGTTATTCAAATATGTGTGAACTCGATTTCTATATGCACATTGAACATTTGATGCTGTGCTTGTTCTGCATGCACAATCACGTGACTTGGTTGACTTTTATTGGATAACGCGCTTGTGTTCTAGTTTTGGCATGAGTTATAATTAACAGGGCACACACATGTAGACTCTCTGTGCAAGAGACTTTAATGAAATAAATTTGTAATACACTAGTTGTGATCATAATTTTTCTGTAATCAGTGATAGAATATCACTTTACTATTCGGGTGCCAATTCAGCTCTTGGTGCCAGGGTTCCAAAGGGGCCTCGGAAATCTGCTCTATCTTGTCTGTTTCAGGCTGGCTGTCCTGCAATAGTATTGCGCCGCCATATACCTAACATTTTGGTCAGTGACAAATAAAATTCTTAGTTTCCTTAATTGATTGTATCAGATTTCATGTCTGAATAAATCGTACATTTAATAAATGTATATTAATCATTAAATTTGGAATGTCATTTATTATTCACATGAATTAATGTCACCCAATTTCTATTTGAAGTCTGGCTATCATGCGTATAAATGAAAATACAGCCATGATTATATTATTACCGAAGGTTATTGTTATGGTCGGCCAGTTTGGTGTGGCTTTAGCTTGCCCGGGTAGCTCAGTGGGATAACTTATCACTGTCGGGGGTCATGGGTACATTTTGAATTTTACTGGTAATAAAATCTTGTAAAAAATCACTGAAGCGATGTGGCTGAAATTTTATCATACTTTTACTGCTTAAACTTTGGATTTCCTTATTGAAATAAAGTCTCTGTTACCATTGTTAATTGCTCACGCGACCTATTTTCACTTTTCTTCCATTCTTGCAAAGCTTATCACATAAGGGCGCAAATTGTAACCTGTTTGGTGTAACATTCTGTGCTGAATTCACACATGGTAATAAGTTTACAAGAAGTTTCACGATTTTACTGGAAGTTGCAAGCAAAAAAAAAAAAAAAAGAATGAAATTTGCAAAATGCTCAGAAGTGCATGTCCCATGTCTGCAAAATTGTCATTTTATTTCCAGAGATCCGCCATTTAGAAGAAATTACATTTATCCTCTAGAATGAAAATTATTAAAGCTGGAATAATGAGAGGGGCCTCGGTATCCGAGCCTATTAGCGCGTAAGCGCGGCGTAATGACCCATGCAGATGCCTCCCACCAATGCGGTCGCTGTGAGTTCAAGTCCAGCTCATGCTGGCTTCCTCTCTGGCCATACGTAGGAAGGTCTGCCAGCAACCTCCGGATGGTCTTGGGTATCCTCCTCCTCTGCCCGGTTTCCTCCCACCATAACCCTAAGGCCTCCGTCGTATAAGTGAAATATTCTGGAGTACAAATTTCCAATGTGTAAATTTCCAATCAAATAATAAATTAAATAAGAGTGAACGGCACTTGAACAGATTCGAGCTAAGATTTTTTTTTTTCGGGGGGGGGGGGGCGCACGGTTTCCAACAACATTATCTTCCACTTGTACCGTAAAAGTTTTATCTTTGATAAAAATAACATTTTCTCCTATATTTAGCAGGGGGGGGGGGGAGGCATCATGAAACCAATCACTGCACCAAACAGGACTGATCTCTCAGTGCCGAGCGCCAAGCGAGCCGGCAACAAACTTGTGCCATTTTAATGTCTTTGGTATGACCGGACCCGGGACTGATCCCGGATCTCCCGATCTCGCGTCATCGTCATGATAAAATATTCGAGTCAATATGGGCCCCAGAGTCAGCTACCAGGATGCAGATCGATACTTGGAAAGGGAATTAAGTAAATCCCAATTGAACAGAACTAACAGTGGGCGACGGTCAAAAAGAAATAAACATCCTACATTAGGCCTACGGTGACATTATTTACCGAATTAAAAACGCTATCCGAGCACACGCCATGATGTACCCGCGAGGTGGCCGGTGAATCAGACTCACTTAATTAGGCGATGGTTTGAACGAGAAGGGGTGGAGGCTTTCTCGAACTGCCACGATGTCACGGAGGTTAGCAATGTTGTTGTTGTTCTGATCGTCTCTTGGCGTTACTTCGCGAGAGCCTCCACCCTGTGAACTGTCCAAAACTAGCGTGATCTCTCGAGACGACTGCAACGCCGATTCGGCTTATTCGGTAGCCTATATCTGCCCTAAATGTTCCCCTCTCGCTGGAAAGTTTTATATGTCTGACCTAGAAAAAGTTCTCGATTGAGACAACTAATAAAAGATTACTGGGGGTTTCCATTTTTTTTTTTTTTTTACAAACTCTGCATGCATGGCAAAGGAGTAGGCCTAAGGGTGGGTCAAGCTATCATAGCATTAAAAAACTGAGAATTAGCTGTAACGTGTGCCCAACAGATATCAGGGGTACTGAACTCTAGCACTGATACCCAAGATGCACTCACAGAGAATCATAAATGTAAAGAAAACTGCATGTCAGCATAAAAATGCCGAATTTTTGAAATTGTGCTAGATATCTTACAGGAACCAGTTTGACGAAAAGAATCAAGGACTGACTCGTAAAGGTGGACGAGTTATGTACCCTTACATATTTTAATGGTGGCGCTGTGGGTTGAGAAAGGATATAGATCATACGCCTGCGCAGATGAGGAGAAGATTGCGACAGGGGAAATCGCTTATGTCCGTGTATTTAAGAGAATATTGTACCTTTAGTGGAAATTTTTAATTTTTTCGGCGTGAGATTCCCTAATCGCACAGATGTAGCTTCTATCGAAAAGTCCTCTCGAAGAGCCTCTAGAAACTAGATTCTCAAGCTTTTCGACGAAAAATGGCGGCGGAAGTGCGAAGCCCAGTGTCCGAAGATCCTACTCAGAGAGGAGAAAGTGGTAGAAAATCTTTCGTATTCTTGCAGTCGATTTAAATGACACTTAAAAGAAACATTCCTTACTTGATAGATCTGTGGTGTTGGATTAATATCTGCTTTTGCTGTAATCACCCGGATGCTGTCGTATTGGGTATTACGGTTGTCGGATAACAGGGTGTTGAATTCCGGGTACCGCATAAATCACACTGATCTGGCTTTGACAGATGTGCAAACATGATACCCAGTAGCTTCGGTTTGTGTCATTTGAAGTTCAAAAGAACCGAATGATAAATTTTCATATGAAAAGCAGTCCGTCTTATGTGGTGTTAAATATGAAGTCAAGGTAGAAAGCGTCCTTGGTGGGTGGTAACGCTCGATACAATGGCTTCCATTTGGATGTGAGTTAAACCATATTGGCTTCTAATTAGCAGTGTTGTCACTTCCTTTGGCATTCAGTGTAATGGGATAAGACAAGTATAGACAGAGTGGAAGTTCAACACTTTGTGACATTGTCCTGGGTTGATTGTCTGCATTGCTTCGTCCATGTAATTCTAGCCAGATTTTTGAGAGAATCTCTCGATTTCCTGTCTTGCAGTCATGAATAACTTTAGCTCTCTAGGGCTGTGATAACGTATACGATCACATCCCTGTCTTCTTCCATAAGCCTACCTCAAACACCTCTGTACTTCCCGTGTTGTTGTCAGTACATTGGGACTGGGGCTGATAAAACATGTTTTTCCATACTCATAGACATCCAAAGCTGTCATTTCCAGGTAGGTGTCCCCGTGTGTTATCATTGGTAAATCCACATCAGCATAAAGCTGGTTGAAATTTGGACAAATTCAAAGTCTTAACACCATGTTTGAAATCCACTCTCAAAGGACAAGGAACTAAGAATATAAGGGAGATAACCAAGAGGCAGTTTTCTGGTCTAGCTTTGCATCACTGACACCATTAGCATGATTTGTACAGAAATCTTTTTTTCAATGATTGATGTTTATAGATTCTCTCAAGGTCATTACTCGTGAAACTGACCCTAAAATATTAGCCCATTTGCTGCAGAAAAGGTTAATCATGTCAAGTAGTGGCAGTGGTATCTTTCGTGATATGCATGGTTCTGGCGCTGTGAGGAGTATGCATTCAAACATGGTGGTTGGACCTAAAATTTGTCCAAATTACAACCGATTTTACATTCGTGTCGATTCACCAGTGGTGAGACATGGGGACACCTGCCTGGAATGGATAGCTAAGATGTCCATGAGTATGGACGAACACTTTTTAATGGCCCCAGACTCGATGTATTGAGGACAATACCGGAAGTACAGAAGCATTCAAGGTAGGCTTATGGAAGACAACAGGGCTGTGGTCATTTACGTTATGACAGCCCTACAGGGCTAGCTTATTTCCTGGTCATGTCCCCAGACTCACAGGTCTTTGTATCTTACAAAGGTGTCCTGAACTGAAAGTACATAGTGGATGTAACCTCGGTGGTCTTCCCTTTTACATCTTCCTGTGTCAGTTTGATTTTAAGCACACAGCTGGTCCGTGAAGCAGTGCAGTGGTGTACAGAACATTACGGGCTCCACCCTAATTCCTCTAACTTTCTCGTACATGAAAGAGCCAGTTCTCAATTTGATTTTGGGGACATGAAACATTGACTAAATTGGTTGTGTTGACCAACTGCAGGGCTTATGGTACTGTGTACAGAACAGTGTCCTGAGGATACTCTTTATTAAACATCTTGCAAATGTGCGAAAATGTTAAAGAATTACACTACTACTAGATACATGTACATGTAGCTGTGACTGGAAAGCAGGCCTGTGTTGGTCTAGTGAAGAGATGAAGCAATTGGTTAACCATGGTTTTATTTGGATGTGTTGCAAGCACACGACAGGAGAGAGATTTTGCAAAATTTTCAGCATGGTTTAATTGGATGGTAAGCAGCTGCAATATCAGTCATGCCAGCGTAATGTGAGAAAGTGTTCATGGTGGTCAGTGTGTATGGTGCATGTAAGTGCAAGTCTGCTATGCAGCGGTAATACAGTGTCCTTAACATTCAGTAGTTGGACAACAGACCCACCATGTCACAGAATGAGACAGCACAGCAATAAAGCATTTAGTAAAGTCCCATGTTGAAATCAATCTGCTACTGTTAGGCTGTCTGGTAATCTTACTGAACTACTACAGATATGATACCTAAAATGTACAATGCATCATTTGACAGGGAACAGTATTATGTGTTAATGGGTTAACAGATAATACTGTTACTTAAAATTTATTTTCTAAATGACATCTACCAATCTGATATGTTCAGCTAAGAGAGCTGTGTCATTTTTGATCATCAGAAGGGTCATGCATGTTCGCTGTAAAGTCTACCGGTCAGCTGCCTTCTATTTTTGTGGAAGGTTGGTTGATCTAGTGGTCTAGATGGTTGACATGTATTGCTGGTGATTTGGTGCCTAACTGAGGTGGCTAGTTCGAAACCTGGATAGGTCTCGGCCAATTTTCAGCACTAGAACCTGTGCTATATCTAGAAAGTGTAATCTCTGATAACGATAATACTGTTACTTAAAATTCAGTTTCTAAATGACATCTACCAGTCTGATTGGACAGGAGTATTGTTATCATACGTTATGGATACAGAACCCTTACTTATGAGAAATCTTAAACTTTGTCATTACTTCTTCATGTAATAGTAGTATAAGTAGATGAAAACTGAACCAGAAACCCCACCCCCACCAATCAACTTGCGCTGTCATAGGCTGGATTGATCTATGTGGCACTGTATGTTATAAGCCAGTCAGAACAAGGTTCACATTCTTGTCATTTTGTAAAATTTCATGATGTGTAGTTGTACAGAAAACAGATTAGGTGTTTGTGAGAGATAACTGCAAACAATGTCACCTCTCTTAACGCTGGCAAATGTCTCATTAATGTCAAAGAAATCATCAAATTACATGTAGTGTGATAAGAAGAGAACTGAGCAGCAATATGTCTCTTGATAATGGACTACAAGTTTACATGTGTCTTATCCTTAAGCTGCTGCATTTACAAGGAATAATACATGATGGAGCCTCTTGTGAATTTAAGCATGACACTTCCATAAGCTCATTGAAAGCAAAAAAAACAACAAAAAAAACGCAATATAGTGTAAGATTCCTCTTATCAGACTTAGCTCAAAATTCTGGATATGGAAACTTTTGATATGTGGTGCATGATTCCTACAACAAATGAACGGAAGATTTTTATTAAAGCTCTAAATAAATATTAACGACTAAATAATGGATTGAAATTGATGGATCACACATTGACGTGTTACTATATGCATGCATGTACTTGTCTATTTTGTAGGCCGGGCTGCCAAGATGAAGCCAGAACCGCTGGACACTCACGTAAGTATTATGTGTCTGCATGTACAGGAACCACTTCCACAAAGGTAGTTCTGCAATAGAAAAATACAGTTTTATATCTAATGGTTTTTGGCCCCTGGAAATTCATGGTAAGTGTCAGTACTATATGTAAGTTAAGATAAAAATGTTTTTAATACTTCTGGCACAAAGAATTAAGTAATATGATGAGGTTTTTGAAGTTTGAGTTCAGTGAGGTGAACCCTGGCAGGCTGGAGCTTCAGGCACGTCAGATGTGCAAATTACAGTGAGACCAGACAGACAAATGAAATTTGTCAAACGTTATGTTGTTGTTTTTTTTTTGATATTTTTTTTTTTTAAGTATTTTACTCTCCATGTTAATGTCTTAAATAAAAAAAAGAATTCCCTACTTACCGACACTGTTTTTAGCTCTACTGGTCAAAGACCAGAGGAGGCAGTATATTGGTAAGTTTTTCTTACATCCGTGCGCCCAACCACTGTGCTAACTTTGCTTTCAAAACGCTACTCCCACAGTTTTTGTCAGATTTCAATGAAACTTGGGTCAAGTGTGGATGACATGAAGATACATAATTTGCTTTATCGATTTTCTACTTCGATGGGGTTGATAGGGTTGCCAGTCTGTCTGTCTGCCTGCTTATACAGAATATGTTACCATTCTCAAAATGCTACTCCAACAGTTTTATATCCGATTTCAGTGAAAGTTGGGTCAAGGGTAGACTACATCAAGATGCAGAATACGTAGTATCGATTTTCCATTTTCATTGGTGACTGGTTATCCGTCTGTCTGTCCGCTAATCCGCCATGTTAACGTTTTTTTCAAAATGCTACTCCTCCTACACATTTTTGTCCGATTTCAACGAAACTTGGTTCAAGTGTAGAGTATGTCAAGATGCATAATTCGTAATACTGGATTTTAATTCAGGTGATCAGTTGTATGTCTGTCTGTCTGTTCATCCAGTATGTTAACATGTCTTTCAAAAAATATCTTTTGAAACATTGTAACTCCTCCTACAGGGTGTGTTTGATTTCATTGAAAAGTGGTTAAGGCTAGACTATATCAAGATACATAAATCGTCGTATCAATTTCCCGTTTCGATGATTGGTTGTCTGTTCATACAGCGCTTGTTAACATTTCTTTCGAAACGCTATTAATTACTGTTACAGTGGTTGTTCATTTTAACCAAAACAAGTACAAGTGGAATCAAGATACATATTTCGTGGTATTGAGTTTTGATTTTGATTGTCCACTGTCTGTGATACATACATACATAAATCAGCTACGTGGTAATATTATCCGGACCAGGAGACTACTGTCTCATCAGAGACTGTGGTTGTCTCATAGGGTCGAGTTATGCCCATCAAAGAGTTTTTTAGTTTTTTCTTGTGCCAAGCATTATCAGGGAGCAGAATAAACTTGATGAAACCGAAACAAAGTTTATGTTAATATCAATTAAAGAGAAGAGCAAGAAGATTTGTGTACCTCTTGTAATCAGTTCTCCCACATACATTTATAAAAATTCTCATGGAGCAGCCATTTCCTGATTTTAAACATACGCAGCATTGCTGAAATGAAGCTACATTTAAATTTTATTTGCCTACCAAGGAAAATAGTACAGTTTTCTCCACAGTGTACGCAGTGGCCTGCTCCTTACATTGTTATAAATCTCCATACCTGCATCTAAATGGCCTTGATCGTTTGCTTGATGAGGGACGCTTGAATTGGTGTGCGTTTACAAATTCCAAAGGTGTGGGATTTTCTGAACTGTACTGGCAAGACCTGTGCTCTGTGCTACTAAGAAGATGGGCTGTGGTCATTAGTGTACAATGTACAGGTGCCAAATGGGTCCCTGTAATGGCAACTGGTGTCTTCAGAATGGTTTTCCAGTGAGGCAGCACTAAAAAAAGTCAACATGGAGATTCAGGATTCTGCAAAGGGGCACCGTGCTGATTTTACAAAAATAATATTGAAAGAATATATACTCGAAGCACACAAATGAAAAATGAAGGCAACTTGTCTGTCATTTTATGTTTATTACATATTTTTATTCATTTATTTATTTGTTTTTTTTTGTCTTCACAGGCTATCAATGCAGCAGGGACGAGTCAAGGCCCAAAGACACCTGGCCCGCAGAGTTTCCGCGATCGTCATGACAAAGAGAAGAAAATTGGCCACAGAAGGGTGGACGAAACTGGGCAGGTCACCTACAAAAAGGTACGTCAGTTACAATATGAGTCCGAATCAAATCTTAGAGGTGTGAACTACTTCACCACAATGATCTGACGTGATGTCCTTGGTACCCTGCCTCTTCATTGGCCCTCTGGGATGTTGAAAATCTCAGCCAAACTGAGTTTTCCCCCTCGTATATGCGTATATGGTTTTACTGGTGTGTTTCTACCCAAGCAGTTCTCCATTTTGCCTCAGCTGAATGGCTAACCCTCTTTGCAGGGTTTAAAATCAAGGGTGCCAGGCTACACATCTGCACCCACCTGTGAACTTCTAAAAATCGACCTAGACAAACATTTTGAAAGTCCTGGTGCACTAGTTTCTTTTATCAAATTTACCCCTTGTAAACACAGGTTTCAGTGTGACTTGCAAAAGACGTACCCAATGAACCTACTGGGCACTGTCAGGTTGTTTTTAGTGCAGTGGTTCACATATGATAAGGTTTGTGTCCCAATTTCTTATCATTGTAGCAAGAGGAAGACAACCTCAGAGGCAACTTGAAGCATAATTTTTCTTTTTTTTTTTTTCTCGTGGTGTTTGCATGTCGTTGCTCACAGAGGAAATGGTGGATTGATGGGTTATTATTTGAGAATGGACCAATGTAAAATGTTCAGTGTGATAAAAACTTTTCCTTGTTGGCTGTCACTCTTCCCACAACGGTGTACTTTACACAGACAAAAAAAAATACTGTTGTTCAAGGCAAATCAAGGGAGATAATCAACCATGTAACTGGCAGTACATATTGAGTGTAAAGTGGTGGGGGAGTTAGCACATTTGTATGCAGCAGTTTTGTTCAAAACGAGACTTTCATCCTCAAGCATACCTTTGAAGAGTACGAGAGAGTTCCATTATCTAGTTGATGGACTGAATGTCATAGCATAATAAGTAAGCAAAGGAACTCGGAAGAAATTCATTTTGATGGGCTTAGTACTTTGACTAGCATCGAGTCATCCTCAGGAGAAATGTCAAAGAAATTCAATTTGACGATCTCAGTATTGTGACTTACAATTAAGTCATCCACAGGAAAAATATCTCATTTCTCCTGTTTGTGTTAACATAGGGATAAGCTTTGCAAAACTACAACAGTTATTTCTCTAGACCCTACAGCTCTCCGAGAAAATACTGAAGTATTGCTTTCAGCGGGGGTTGAAAAGGTTGAAGAATTAGGGTATATATAATTTAGCCTTTATTCATTCACGATAGTTTTTACAGATCAGAGAGTCCTGTGTTATCCTACGTGTGCAGAGCGTATTTTTCAGTTCTCTTTGCAACACTTACAATCTGTCTGGATTTCTGGAAAAAAAAAAAGAGATGTCGGAAAAATCAGAAATATTTTTGTGATCAGTAAAATGTCTTAGTGTCTGAAGAATTTAGCGCATGTATTTCTCTCTGATATACCCACTTTTCATCCCAAAGTTGCCTTGAGCAAAAGAATTGAGGATCAGTTGAACAATACAGGAATCTAACATTGGATACCCATGGATACTGTTTTCTGGAAGTGAAATATTATTGAGTATCGGTAAAATGCCAGTCAAATAAATAAAGGAATACCAGATTAAAATGGAGGCGTACAGATGTGCATGTACCTCAAGTCTAGTTTCAGAAGTCACATTTAGCTTGCTGCTCCATATTTTGATACAGGAGCCTCGTTTGCATAATTATATGTGGATGTTTTGACATGGTTTTGGATGGTTCACATTCCAGAAGGGCAGAGAGTCGTACTTTAGGAACGGCAACCACCACTGTGCTTCAGCATACACCGTACACCTTGTTTGTTTATGTGTTCTGAGCCCATTTGCTCGACATGTATTCAGTGCCAACGCACACATAATTGCACGGGGGAAAGATAGGTTAATCCAGTATTGATGGATTGGTGTAGTGAAAACAAACACACATTTGTAGTATGCATATCATAAACATAGTGTAAATTGTAAATGTCAGAGGCATTCCTTCTGAACTGGTCTGTTGTAGTTCCAGTCCCCTGTCTGTGTTGCATCATTTAGTAAGACAGGGTTGCTCCGTGACTTTCCAACATGATCATGCTGATTTTGATTGTACTGAGTCCGTTCTTGTATGCCTGACCTCACAAAATGGGATGTATTTTTGGCTGTACAGGCCCAGGTACACCTCTTAAATCATAACTGTTTTTGGCTGATCAAAGGATGATACATCCAGACATGTTTGTGGATGGTTAAGTGTCTTGATACAGCAGTTATTATGTCCATCGGGAAGTTGAACAGGAAAAAGTGCTGAGTCAGTAATGGACAACTCATGGCCAACCCTGCAGTGAATTACCTCCCCTTCATTGGATCTTGTGCTGTGAGTTTACTTCAGTTTCTAGGGTCACCATCCCAAAAGCTGCAAGGATATGGAAAGGAAAATAGGTCACATGCATTAATGAACAAGTTTTTTGTGTCTTTTTTGTTACCAGCTACATGCATATATTATCCTCTGCATAGATGTTACATGTAGTTCAGGGACACGGCTGTATTTCCCATGTTGGTAATGGAGGAGACATTGATGATTCAGATGGTTAAAGGGCTGGATCGTTACAACTACTAGGCCATTGACCGTTGAGATTGCAGCTGCAAATTCATCTGTCTCGTTGAGCTGAGGTCTTGTCAAGAGATCTGTCAGATATCTGATTAAGGTTGGTTGTTTACCCTGGGCTCACTGGTTTCCTCTAAACCTAACCACTGTCAAATAAATGAAGAATTCTTGTGTACTAAAATTGATCACCAATCCATTAAATCCAATTCAAAAGTTTAGTTGGTGAACAAATCGGCATTTCCATGCATATTTTTGCCTAGCATTTTCTCAATAATAGAACTTGGATATATTAACAATAAAACTGTCTCAGATATACATGTATTTTAGTGCTGTCTGGCTGCTATTGGCCCTTAGGTTGTGAAATACGTGTATTTTAGTGCTGCCTGGCTGCTGTTGGCCCTTGAGTTGTGAAATACGTGTATTTTAGTGCTGCCTGGCTGCTGTTGGCCCTTGGGTTGTGACATACATGTATTTTAGTGCTGCCTGGCTGCTATTGGCCCTTGGGTTTTGAAATACATGTATTTAGTGCTGCCTGGCTGCTGTTGGCCCTTGGGTTGTGACATACATGTATTTTAGTGTAGCCTGGTTGCTATTGGCCCTTGGATTGTGAAATACATGTATTTTAGTGCTGCCTGGCTGCTATTGGCCCTTGGGTTATGGAAATCAGGGGGATAGTTGTATACATTTCACTTTTTTCGGTCTTGAACTGAGCACCTAGTCTCAAAATGCAACCTGCTACTCACCATAACAGGGCTACAATACCATTCAAGTGCTTTCAGTAACAGTTAATTGGGACTTTACCCTTCTGGGTGTAGGACTGTAGCACTAAAGATTGCCTGTCACCTCTATTGGGTCAAACAATGACCTCACTGTAAGGCAGCTGATTGTGAACCGTACATGTCAATCACACGTATCTAGACCTTATCAGTAGGCAGCTGATTGTGAACCCTACATGTCAACTACACGTCTCTAGACCTTATGAGAAGGCAGCTGATTGTGAACCGTACATGTCAACTACACGTATCTAGACCTTATCAGTAGGGAGCTGATTGTGAACCGTACATGTCAACTACACGTATCTAGACCTTATGAGTAGGCAGCTGATTGTGAACCGTACATGTCAACTACACGTATCTAGACCTTATCAGTAGGGAGCTGATTGTGAACCGTACATGTCAACTACACGTATCTAGACCTTATGAGTAGGCAGCTGATTGTGAACCGTACATGTCAGCTACACGTATCTAGACCTTATCAGTAGGCAGCTGATTGCGAACCGTACATGTCAACTACACGTATCTAGACCTTATTAGCAGGCAGCTGATTGTGAACCGTACATGTCAACTACACGTATCTAGACCTTATGAGAAGGGAGCTGATTGTGAACCGTACATGTCAACTACACGTATCTAGACCTTATCAGTAGGGAGCTGATTGTGAACCGTACATGTCAGCTACACGTATCTAGACCTTATGAGTAGGCAGCTGATTGTGAACCGTACATGTCAACTACACGTATCTAGACCTTATGAGAAGGGAGCTGATTGTGAACCGTACATGTCAACTACACGTATCTAGACCTTATGAGAAGGGAGCTGATTGTGAACCGTACATGTCAACTACACGTATCTAGACCTTATGAGAAGGGAGCTGATTGTGAACCGTACATGTCAACTACACGTATCTAGACCTTATGAGAAGGGAGCTGATTGTGAACCGTACATGTCAACTACACGTATCTAGACCTTATGAGAAGGGAGCTGATTGTGAACCGTACATGTCAACTACACGTATCTAGACCTTACCAGTAGGGAGCTGATTGTGAACCGTACATGTCAACTACACGTATCTAGACCTTATGAGTAGGCAGCTGATTGTGGACCGTACATGTCAACTACACGTATCTAGACCTTATCAGTAGGGAGCTGATTGTGAACCGTACATGTCAACTACACGTATCTAGACCTGATTAGTAGGCAGCTGATTGTGAAGTACACGTATCTAGACCTTATGAGTAGGGAGCTGATTGTGAACCGTACATGTCAACTACACGTATCTAGACCTGATTAGTAGGCAGCTGATTGTGAAGTACACGTATCTAGACCTTATCAGTAGGGAGCTGATTGTGAACCGTACATGTCAACTACACGTATCTAGACCTTATCAGTAGGCAGCTGATTGTGAACCCTACATGTCAACTACACGTATCTAGACCTTATCAGTAGGCAGCTGATTGTGAACCCTACATGTCAACTACACGAATCTAGACCTTATCAGTAGGCAGCTGATTGTGAACCGTACATGTCAACTACACGTATCTAGACCTTATGAGTAGGCAGCTGATTGTGAACCGTACATGTCAACTACACGTATCTAGACCTTATCAGTAGGGAGCTGATTGTGAACCGTACATGTCAACTACATGTATCTAGACCTTATTAGCAGGCAGCTGATTGTGAACCGTACATGTCAACTACACGTATCTAGACCTTATTAGCAGGCAGCTGATTGTGAACTGTACATGTCAACTACGCGTATCTAGACCTTATGAGAAGGGAACTGATTGTGAACCGTACATGTCAACTACGCGTATCTAGACCTTATGAGAAGGGAACTGATTGTGAACCGTACATGTCAACTACACGTATCTAGACCTTATCAGTAGGCAGCTGATTGTGAACTGTACATGTCAACTACACGTATCTAGACCTTATCAGTAGGCAGCTGATTGTGAACTGTACATGTCAACTACACGTATCTAGACCTTATCAGTAGGGAGCTGATTGTGAACCGTACATGTCAACTACACGTATCTAGACCTTATGAGTAGGCAGCTGATTGTGAACCGTACATGTCAACTACGAGTATCTAGACCTTATCAGTAGGCAGCTGATTGTGAACCGTACATGTCAACTACACGTATCTAGACCTTATCAGTAGGCAGCTGATTGTGAACCCTACATGTCAACTACACGTATCTAGACCTTATCAGTAGGCAGCTGATTGTGAACCGTACATGTCAACTACACGAATCTAGACCTTATCAGTAGGCAGCTGATTGTGAACCGTACATGTCAACTACACGAATCTAGACCTTATCAGTAGGCAGCTGATTGTGAACCGTACATGTCAACTACACGTATCTAGACCTTATCAGTAGGGAGCTGATTGTGAACCGTACATGTCAACTACACGAATCTAGACCTTATCAGTGGGGAGCTGATTGTGAACCGTACATGTCAACTACACGTATCTAGACCTTATTAGCAGGCAGCTGATTGTGAACCGTACATGTCAACTACACGTATCTAGACCTTATCAGTAGGGAGCTGATTGTGAACCGTACATGTCAACTACACGTATCTAGACCTTATTAGCAGGCAGCTGATTGTGAACCGTACATGTCAACTACACGTATCTAGACCTTATCAGTAGGCAGCTGATTGTGAACTGTACATGTCAACTACACGTATCTAGACCTTATCATTAGGCAGCTGATTGCGAACCGTACATGTCAACTACACGTATCTAGACCTTATCAGTGGGGAGCTGATTGTGAACCGTACATGTCAACTACACGTATCTAGACCTTATGAGTAGGCAGCTGATTGTGAACCCTACATGTCAACTACACGTATCTAGACCTTATCAGTAGGGAGCTGATTGTGAACCGTACATGTCAACTACACGTATCTAGACCTTATCAGTAGGGAGCTGATTGTGAACCGTACATGTCAACTACACGTATCTAGACCTTATGAGAAGGGAGCTGATTGTGAACCGTACATGTCAACTACACGTATCTAGACCTTATCAGTAGGGAGCTGATTGTGAACCGTACATGTCAACTACACGTATCTAGACCTTATCAGTAGGCAGCTGATTGTGAACCGTACATGTCAACTACACGTATCTAGACGTTATCATTAGGCAGCTGATTGCGAACCGTACATGTCAACTACACGTATCTAGACCTTATGAGTAGGCAGCTGATTGCGAACCGTACATGTCAACTACACGTATCTAGACCTTATCAGTAGGCAGCTGATTGTGAACTGTACATGTCAACTACACGTATCTAGACCTTATCAGTGGGGAGCTGATTGTGAACCCTACATGTCAACTACACGTATCTAGACCTTATCAGCAGGCAGCTGATTGTGAACCGTACATGTCAACTACACGTATCTAGACCTTATCAGCAGGCAGCTGATTGTGAACCGTACATGTCAACTACACGTATCTAGACCTTATCAGTAGGCAGCTGATTGTGAACCCTACATGTCAACTACACGTATCTAGACCTTATCAGCAGGCAGCTGATTGTGAACCGTACATGTCAACTACACGTATCTAGACCTTATCAGCAGGCAGCTGATTGTGAACCCTACATGTCAACTACACGTATCTAGACCTTATCAGCAGGCAGCTGATTGTGAACCCTACATGTCAACTACACGTATCTAGACCTTATCAGTAGGCAGCTGATTGTGAACCGTACATGTCAACTACACGTATCTAGACCATATCAGTGGGGAGCTGATTGTGAACCCTACATGTCAACTACACGTATCTAGACCTTATCAGTAGGCAGCTGATTGCGAACCGTACATGTCAACTACACGTATCTAGACCTTATCAGTAGGCAGCTGATTGTGAACCGTACATGTCAACTACACGTATCTAGACCTTATCAGTGGGGAGCTGATTGTGAACCCTACATGTCAACTACACGTATCTAGACCTTACGAGTAGGCAGCTGATTGTGAACCGTACATGTCAACTACACGTATCTAGACCTTACGAGTAGGCAGCTGATTGTGAACCGTACATGTCAACTACACGTATCTAGACCTTATCAGTGGGGAGCTGATTGTGAACCGTACATGTCAACTACACGTATCTAGACCTTATGAGAAGGGAACTGATTGTGAACTGTACATGTCAACTACACGTATCTAGACCTTATCAGTAGGCAGCTGATTGCGAACCGTACATGTCAACTACACGTATCTAGACCTTATCAGTAGGGAGCTGATTGCGAACCGTACATGTCAACTACGAGTATCTAGACCTTATCAGCAGACAAAGCAGATCAGGTACTGTGGAAGCCAAATTCTTTGTGACGGAGGACATTTCATGAAAACTATGCTGAGTGTTTCTTGATATTTATTTTAAAAAATGAGATTTGAGATACATATATGGGTATTAAATGACCTAAAATTTTGCCCCAAAAGTGTGGTGCTATAGGCAAATATGTGTTATATAATGTTGAAGCGTACATTCCTCCAGGTAAAGAGGACATTGTCGTTTTTTTTCTAACAAACCTCAAAACACCTTTGTAAGGTCAATAAAATTCTTAGAATCTGGCAAGCTGTGCCACTTTTGGTTTACCCTAAATGATGTAAAATTTCATCCAGGATCAAATTGTTCATTTTTCCAAATTCTGAGAATTCTGTTTATTTGTGTAAAGGTGTTTTTTTAAGTTTGTTTGAAAGGTAGAATGATATCCTACTGAAAAAGAGTTTTCAATGCCAAAGGTGATCATTTAGGATATTTATTTGTTGATAAAAATGCATTTTTGGGTTGGAAATTTTAGGTCATATATATTGTAGATATAGTCACAGAGCTTCGCTTGTGACAGTGTGAACAGCCTGGTGCCTTCTGTGTCTGCATGTCTGAGTCCAACCTGTCTGCAGGGTGTGGCTGTAGGACGAACCTGATAAAACCTGCTTCATCTGCAGGCTCCATGCTACAGAGTAAATCAATACAATGGATCCTGAAGGGAGTGGGTGGGGTGGGGTGGGATGGAGGGGCTGGTAGGCTCTAGAGATTCTGTGACCAGACGGCTGCGTCAAATTGCTTTGGTGCACTTTGGTATTTTTGTGTCACTTGAGGATATCTTTGACTGTCATCCCTTTAAGACTGTCTTCTTGGAAATGGCTTGACTCCTTTCCAATATTGAGTTGATTCAGATCTCATGTTAGGCATTTACAGGTGGTATATTTTTGGCATCTATTTCCACTCTCTGCAGGAATGCTATCAGGTTTACCTGGAAATTGGTCCTTTGTTTTGTAAGAGGCATTTCGATTTGGAATTCCGTTGTCTATGGTTTTATTTGATGATGTAATTTTAAGACCAGGACATTTACGAAGCCTCTCCTCCCATCCCCCATCCCCCAGACAAGATAACAGAGTTGCTGGTAACTTGAATATGAATGGCCACAGAACTTGCTGCACCCATAGCCTTCATAGTACATCGTACATAGATTGATATGCCTCGTTATCTCACTGTATGACAGCACACAAATCAGAGCTGTGGATAAATGCTTTAAGTATTGTTAGTTAAAGGCCCAGATTTTGCAGTTGAATACTTCATTCAGTCAATTCAATCAAACCATTATGTTAAAATCACCACATAAATATTTATCTATTTGTTTGATTGGTGTTTTACGCCGTACTCAAGAATATTTCACTTATACGACGGCAGCCAGCATGATGGTGGGAGGAAACCCACAACCATCCGCAGGTTGCTGGCAGACCACATAAGTATGACATTTCACTCTACACTTGTCTGTGAATTGTGATCAGACCTGATATTTTTTCCAGCCTGGAGAGCACAGTTTCTTGAAACAGTTGTATGGAGAGAAAAACAGCTGTGTTGACAGAAAAACAGTTGTATTGACAGAAAATGTACAGTATTGAAGTGGCTTTATATGAGACCATCCCGAAAAATATGTTTTTTTGACGTAATCTAACTGAAGTGCCTTTCTCATAACTTCCTATTGATATTTCAGTCAAAAATTTTTAAAAAATTTTCTGTCCACGCTGATTTCTGTAAAATCTCAATTTTTTTGAAGGGCCAGATTAAAAGAAAGAATTCCTTATTGACTAATATTGTGTATTCCCCTGTGTACATCACCACAGAAACAGATGTAGCGATTTTCTGCAAAGCTGCCTATGGAGTTCATTCTCACAGTCATTCAAACAAAAGCACAGTGGGCCTAATGGCTTATGGGATGTTGGCGTGCTAGGTGACGTAAAGTGTTTTCAAGGAGGTCGTAGTAAAGGCTGTTCATTGGGTGTTACATGAAGGTCATTGAAGAACAGCACTTGTCTTCCTCTAATATAACAAACTGTGTGGGCTTAATCTGCGGAGGAATAGGGTCAGTGGTTTACTTCAGGCACCCCATCGTTACTTCAGCGAAAAAGTCTTAGGAATGGTGTTAAAGACACAAATCAGAAAAATCACTGGCGAAACTTTGTACTGAATTTACTATGTCACTGGGGTTTGTTTTTCTTTCATACTTCGGCATGCAGGTACCTCCAACTATCAAGATGTACTTTGGCAGGCATTTATGTTGAACAATCAACATGTACTTTGGCAGGCAGTTATGTTAAACATATCAGCATGTACTTTGGTAGGCAGTTACGTTTAACAATCAACATGTGCTTTGGCAGACAGTTATGTTGAACAATCAGCATGTACTTTGGCAGGCAGTTACGTTGAACAATCAACATGTGCTTTGGCAGACAGTTACGTTGAACAATCAGCATGTACTTTGGCAGGCAGTTACGTTGAACAATCGAGATGTACTTTGGCAGGCAGTTATGTTAAACATATCAAGATGTACTTTGGCGGGCAGTTAAGTTGAACAATGAACATATACTTTGTCACACAATGACGTTGTACAGTCAATGTGTACTTTGGTAGGCACCTTGCACCACCAACATTTGTTTCCATGTAGTTCTACAAAATAGTGTAAATGCTCCACAAGACTTTTACAAATGAGCATGTACAAGTGTGAGCTGGTCATCAATACAGTGTTGGCAGTTCAGACTTTATCTGTCCTCTGTTGTTGTACATGCACAGGTGCTCAGAGCTTCAGGGCCTCATTTGTACAGGTATTGATGGTCTAATTAGTGCACGAGAGGCTGTCTGATGTCTCCCTCATCGTCCCTACTCACTTACCTCCATACTCACCTGCCGGGTAATTGCTCTGTAGGCACATCTATGAGTGACTGCGTGGGCAGGGTGATTAGGCTTGGCTATTAAGCGGTCAGCGCGGCCAAAGTGTGGAGAAGCTGACCAGTGCTCATTGGCGTTGGCTTCAGCTGTGATTAGATCTACATTTATGTAGGTTTTAGTGGGGTACACACCAATTTCCTGTATTGTACAGTGTGTGATCTGTCGGAGGTGTGGCTTTACTTGCACCTGACCAACTGAGTCTGCATAGCGAATCTACTTGTCTGTGTGGTGTGTGGTCTGCCGAATATACGTGTATAAATTTTAATTAAATAACATACGTGTGTAAATAAATCATACTCTTCATTATTTCAGGTGTGTGTTATCAGCACACCTAGATCTTGTTTCAGGAACGTGCTAAGTGTGGGAGTGTTATAGCCTTGATGCCTGCTCTGACATGACTTGTGCCATTGGCTGAGCTGTCGCATGTATTCAAAGACGCAATCCCACACAGGCGCTTGTACAAATCTGCTGTATTGGTCTCTAGAACAACACAATCATTGAGCGACTTAATTTGATCAGCGGTTCAGAGTGATAACCAGGACAGAAACTGAGGTCATTCAGTGTTTTTTACAGGTGACATGAACTGCACAGTGATACAGTAGGATTACATCTGTACTGTCAGGTTATGAGACATCCCCATGGTGCTTGCCTCTAAAACTCTAAATTACTAGCATGGTCACAGGCTCTGCATTTGGTCCAGTCTTCAGGACAGATCATGTTATGGTAGACTTGAAACATGTAATGTATTGCTGAGCCCTGATGTTGGTCAGCTTTGTCTGTGATGACTGTCATTACCAATATGGATGAATTACTGCTCGCTAAATGGTTTACTTGTATTAAAATGCAATGTTTTCTTGTGGAAAATAATAGCATTTTTTTTTTCTTTTGGCCTCTATAGGGTATGTAAGCACATTCATTTTGCCTCAGACATATTGCACATTGCTGGTCATTTAGTACAGGAATTGGACAGTGGGGTTTGTTTTGAGTTCAAGATTGCTAGCTGCAGATGTATTTGGTTCAATGTATGGCCAATACACTTGGCCTGCTAGGGAGCTGTGCACATTGCCGGTCATTTAGTACAGTAATTTGACAGTGGGGTTTGTTTTGAGTTCAAGGTTGCTAGCTGCAGATGTATTTAGTACAGTAATTGGACAGTGGGGTTTGTTTTGAGTTCAAGATTGCTAGCTGCGGATGTATTTGGTTCAATGTATAGTCAATACACTTGGCCTGCTAGGGGCTGTGCACATTGCCTTGTCACTGTTGGCATGAGTTCTGAAGTCTTTCATTACAACACACATGAAAATTGAGACACTGTAATATAGAGATCTGTTTTTTAGACAGGTGTGTGACAAAATAGCCTGGCATGATTAGTTTACAGGTGTGTTCTTTTGGCTGTATGATTGCTGTGTTGTGCATGTCATTGATTTTGAAGGCCCACTTACACATGTGTACATGAACATATGCAGATACAGTGACAGGATCTTAGTTAATAGCCGATGATCGTTTGACAAGGTGGTTGATCGGCTAAAGCTAGCTCTTCATAAAACTGGAAATGGATATGTGTGTGTAGATAGGGATGTAGCCAGACAAGATACCACGGACATGCACAGATGTACTGCCGTGAGTCCACTTCTGCTTGCTGCACCATGTTTGGGTGTGGTTCGTGTAAGGATTTGTAATCTCCTTCGGTCTAATACCTTACATGTACCTGTGTCTACTGTTGCCGAGTTCTGGCCCAGTGTCTCCTCTCCACGTAGCTGATGCCTGGATTGTGTTGATGACAAAGCTATTGACCTGGTATTTGTAACTGCTCCGTCCTTGTGAGTGATTGTCATCAATACTAGGCTGCGGTACTTGCATATGTGGTGAGAATTTCAATCACATACTAGCACTCGTCAGCCCGTCTTTGAGCTGTTGATGTATGTCTGCTGTCACACATGCACACTCGATTGGCCTCCCTACCTGGACATGATTATATGAAGTCGTTGGCATACGTAGGGAGAACCAGTATCTGGTGTGTGTTATTCGTATGCTTGTCTTTCTGTGAGCCGTTTCAGGTCAGTGTTTACTGATGTTGTCGTTGTAAGGTTTCTTGCTGGCTTGAATTTTTACCCGTGCCACTGAACTGCTGTGCAAAGGAAACAGGAGGGCAGTTTTAAAGGAGATCTCAGCCTTGAGACACATATGTAGCAGTTCAGCTAGGCAGGGTACTGTATAAGGTTGACTCAGACTTGCACGACCGCGATATGGTCATTACTACAACAGACCAGAGGATAGCGTCTACAGGATATGAGGTACAAGGATGAGCATACACTGTATGATAGTCAGGATGTTGACTGCAGCTATGTACATGTACATGGTTATGTGTGTGACATGTGCGTTTATGTTAACTACAGATCTGAAAAATTTGCAACTTGCCACCTGTAGTGAAACAGACCCCTGTGTAGTACGTTAGTTCTTACTCTGGATGAAAAGATGTCAAGATTCTGCTGAACCTAATGAAAACAGCCCAATTTGGATGCCAGTGAGAAGCAGGCCTTCGAATTTCCAACGGGCTGCTTGCACTCATACACCTTTTCACACCTGAAATAAAATCAAGGTGTGCTATTTAATGAGACAAGCCTGACGTACATATACTCAAAAGTCTGGGGAGTATATGTGGGATTACAGGTGAACGAATCGCACTCCTAGTCTACAGTGTTTGTTACCTGGTGATAACGGATTACCTGTGATGACGTACGTGTAGTGTTCTGAATGATTACTTTCAAGTACACCTTGCACAAGAACGGATAAACAGATGGAGAACTTGGTCATGCAAACATCAGGGTACATGTACAATTTAGGTGGCTGCTTCAGGCTGAACTCCATTCAGAAATTAACCTTTTACAAATGATAGGGTTATCAACTTCCATGCGGTTTAGCTTTTGTGCATATTTGCACACTTGGCCACCGCTTCTCAGAGTGAACATCCAATTGAGTTTTGTTTAACATGGAAATTACAGAGCTCTCGGAGCACAGTTCTCAGTAATACAGAGCTCTCGGAGCACAGTTCTCAGTAATACAGAGCTCTCTGAGCACAGTTCTCAGTAATACAGAGCTCTCTGAGCACAGTTCCCAGTAATCCAGATCAGATGGGTGATTACTGTATATTATATGTGTACTGGGAGAGCCAGTTATGGGGACCGGGATGGTAGCTGAGCTGATGTGGTATGTACAGATACATGGATGTACTGGCTGGTTCATCTTATAATATTGGAGAAACCTGGATACTGAGCTGAATCCTGAAACACACATACTTGTCAGTTTACAGCGAAACTTCCTATTGTGCAGCAGTTTACAGGATATGGGTAGTTCTGTGAGCACTTGTTCTGGTGTACTGGTATTGATGTATCCTGTTCAGAGCAGATGATCCAGTGAACAGTACAGGTAAACTTGGTTTTATACGTGTACAAGTAGGTGTGACTGTACAAGCTGCAAGTTGTCCACTGCATTTTTCATCCATGGCTTTGAATCCACCGCTGTGCGCGTACTAACCTGCTCCTGCTGTTGTTGTACAGCTCTGAAGTACTGGTTCCTGGTTTCGGTGTATTAAGTCAGCTATTAACTGTACACATTGGAGCAGGATGGGCAGATAGAAGTAGGCAATCCTGGAGTGGTTTTACCACTGTATATCGCTACTGTAAACAGTGGAAGGACTTAAGGACCGAACAGCTGGCAGAGTTCACAGGCTGTGCTCTTTTCTTCTCCTCACTCCTATCCAGGAACTGCACATACCGGCAGTTGGTGGACCAGTGGCCTAACAGTCCAAGAAGTGGTCTCTAACCATTAAGGTATCAATAACTCTTTACAGACAGGAGATAACTGGGAAGTCCTGTTTTCTGGCACAGCATGCTGCAGGTCGTGTGTTACATCCACAAGGAGTTGCCATGAATCTGTGCTCTGTGGCTGGCCCAGGCATTCAAGAATATTCCTGAAGGACAAGGACCAGACCTTTTGTTCTTCTGGAATGGGCTGAGGTTTGGGAATATTAGAATTGGTGAACACAAACTTGGAGCACTCCGTGGTGCATTCGAGGTTAGAATTTAGCTAGAACTGAACCTTCATTCATTGAGACGTGGGATACAAATGTATTTCTTTGCTGTCGTGTTTTTCTTCAGTGTTTCTTTGAGCTATGTTCATCTTTAGTGTGTTACAGTGTGTTCAGCCAAATTTGTCCCGTAGGCTTGAGGCCTTACCATCACTGAAACAAAAGCCCTCTGCATCTGATGGTTTTCCATGTTTCGCAACTTGTACACATGTGTGTGTAGTGCTATTTGGTGGAACTCAGAATTGCAAAGTGAAACGCCCCGTGTAGATGGCCAGCTTTAGTCAAACTGTAGCTAATGCCACTCGAATTCCTCAGCAGGAATACTGGTAGAAATGGATGATTATTAATTACCGCTGGTTTGCCGTTATGTACATGTGTTTGTGAAGGAGTAACACAACGAACAAATGAAACAGTGACTTCTGCACCAGGATGATGGATGCACGCAACACCTGAGCTGTGATGTTTGCAGTATTCAGCAGATGTACAGCCTGCTAACACTTATATTGTTGACAGAAGTTCGAATCCTGGATTGATCGCCAGGGTGGCAGTGATCGGAGTTGATGAACTGAGGAGGTTCAATGTATCAGGAAAATTCTGTGCATATCTTGACGTAAACTTTGTACCGTCTGAGCAATGAAAGTTGCGTTTCCATAATGAGTTCATCTCGCGAAAGACGTTGACAACATAAAAACTTACATACAGTGACAATCAGCAGAAGTATACCAACATTAAATACATATGTGAGGACAGCAGCGAGGTGTTCATCAGGATTGCACTTGTGCACTTTTAATACTTATTGCCTTGGTCAGCTGAGTTCAGGAATTCAAAAGGAACTGGGACTATAAAGAAGTTCCAACATCCATGACAGTGCTGCACGCATCAATGATCTTGAATAATTTCTGCTGTTCAACTTGTTCCGAAGTTGAACAGTTCTGAAAGCCCGTATTTCATGCATAATTCCGTGAAATCCAGTCATTATTTGCGGTGAGGAAACCACAACACAAGTCAATAGCACATTTAGCTCTAAGCCAAGTAGATCAGTTCAATCTCATAGTTACATGTAAAAGTTAAACTGTCTGGACATTGTTGTGCTCTGGTGAATGTATGTAGAGTTTGTGAGACTTGAGCAACATTATTGCTCAGAAGTGCATCGATAGTGATTGAACATTGTTGCGTAATTTCGTTGAAAGAAGTAATTTGAGTAATGAGAACCATGTGTTTTGCACACAGCTCTGCAGATGGAGACAAAAGTTTAGCGTTCATTTTGGAGTGTCTTGTTAAGCAGTAAACAATAATGCGAGGTGTTCATGTGAAGATTTCTTCAGGACATCGTAAGGCTGTGTACTGTCAAAACCTCAAACGTTCACCTGGAGATCAAATCTGTTTTATCGGAGCCCGATTTTTGTGAGGCATGTGTCAACTCTGCCAGTTGGAATGCAATCTACACCATCGAAGGACATCAGATGTCAAGGAGTGTTCCACCATTGAATGCTAAACTTATCAATACTGCAAAATATCAAACCAGTGTTATTTATTTTTCCGTGTGATTTACATATGATCATGTTCCACAGTGAAAACCACCAAATCATCTGATAACTTTTTAAATTGTAAAGAAAAATCTGTGATATGAAGCATTCTGTACAAAAAGTGCAAATTGTGTTTGGGTTGAGATCTAAAGCCTGCACATCCTATGATTTCCGATGACGCTTTTTATCATAGCACCTGTATAACTCTCATGAAAAATTAAAGGGTGTGTCAAAATAGAGAATACATGTTTGTAACTGATTCCAGAACAAGAGTATTTTGTATTTTTCATGATTTTGATAATTGCCTTTTTCTAAATGATGGCAGTAGCCTTCAGAAAGGCACACATCTTTTAAATCCATTCATCTTGTACACGTATGTATATGAACATGTATGTTTTTATGTGAATGTTTTATGTTTTTGAGAAGCCATGTGTGTGCAACATTTTGTACAGATTTGTTCTTGAAAAATCGAAAGGTTTACAATTCCTTTTCCAAGTTTGAACACATTAGATATAGTTAAATTAGCATTTTTTTTTGGGGGGGGGGGCAATTTCCTAACAGCCAAATCATGCAGCGATTTGGTTTTTCAATGGACAAAGGCTCACAGTTGGGCTACAACAGCATTTATGACCTGTATACTTGTGACAGTAGTAGAGAGGAGGCGTTTTGGTTATTTCCCAACGACCATCGTATCAGATGCGGAAGTTTACTGCAGTTCGTGTGGACGAAAAAGCACAGTCTTGCACCATCGTTCGCAAGTGTGCATGTAAGTCAAGGAGCTCTCCTCACTCCAATTCTGTATAACTGGAATATTCTGCTTTAATGGACTTTCATTTTGTTTTCTCGTGTCAAATACCCATCATAGTGGTATCATGCATACTGTGTATACATGTAACACTTTATACTGGCATAGACCAAGTTTATATTGACAACAAAACCAGAACTATTATGACAACACAGTGCAAACTTTAGAATATCAGGGCCCTGATTTATTTCCCTTGTTTCAAGATTTTTAGTCTTCAACTGACCATTTCACCACGATACGGCTAAAATACTGCTGACGTGTGGTTATGCCATAATCATTCAACTTCCTTTGGGGTCTTACTCTGTTATAACAAAGGGCTGCAGAAAGTTGAATAAAATGCTTGACTTTAATAATTTACTTGTAACATGACGCAGCAGTCAGTAAGATCTCAATTTTCAAACTTTGAAGAGAGTTATAAATACACGGTGAAAAGATGGTTATTTTCCTGCAAATACTAAAACGATGTTAACTGCAGTTGCTATTTGCTGTTGAAAGGTCAGTTGCATGTTTAAAAAAAATCAGTTAATTCTTTTGGTAGTGAAACTTCTTAATGATGTTTATTGGTTTGAGTCTATTTCACACACAAGACAATCTGCTGTAGTTCAGTTGTACTGATTTGTGTGCTAACGCTATGTGGACATGTTCTTGTGGCACAGTGGTTCTTGTGGCACAGTGGTTCTTGTGGCACAGTGGTTCTTGTGGCACAGTGGTTCTTGAGGCACAGTGGTCTCTCAAGACATTCTTACTTGTGTTAGGGGCCTCCCTGGCAGAGGGGTTTAGCGTGCCAGAGTGGTGTTATGAGCTGTGCCTCTCAACGATGCGGTCACTGTGAGTTCAAGTCCAGCTCATGCTGGCTTCCTGTCCGCCCTCTCCGAAAGATCTGCCAGCATAGCTTGCGGATGACCGTGCGTTTACTCAGGTGCCCTACCCAGTTTCCTCCCACCATAATGCTATTCACCGTCGTATAAGTGAAATATTCTTGAGTACGGTGTAAAACATCAATCAAATGAATAAATAAATCTTATTTTTGTCACATGAAAGTTATTAAAACTCTTTCATAGCCATATCGTATCTCCAGGGCAGTTTTATATGCTCCGATAAACCGTTCCCTCCTCGCCTGCCCTCAGATTCGCTTTTATTGTAAGTGCAATCTCTTATTCATCCACATCACTGTATTTACTCTGTCACATAATGATAATACCATGTGTTTATTTTATATTATTGCTAAAAACGTATTGACTGTTGATTTTGAGCATACATACTTATCTACAAGCAGATAAGTCATGCTTGGTCTTCGGAATTTTTAAGAGTGAAGTGCATCACCTGCAGTTGACGTTGAATTACATGAATATCAAAATGTCAGTGAATATTTTCTCATTTGCTAAATTTGCGCACTAAATTTCCTTTCAGAAACCGACGTCGGAGCTTATGGCCGCAATCCAGTTGGGCATAGGACAGAGTATAGGTGGACTTGCGGCTAAACCAGAGAGAGACGTCCTTATGCAGGATTTCGCTGTCGTTGAAAGTGTCTTCTTCCCAAGGTATTTTAATATATTTTATGCTTTTTGTATTTTTTCCAAATGTCATTGCATCTTTCCAAGATATTGCTGGCTTGTTTTTCTTTAAAGATATTGTTCACTTCTTGTCAGTATAGCGTAGATTCCTTTTCAGGAAACTGTACACTCCATTCCAAGACACTGTACACTCCATTCCAAGATACATTCCAAGATACTTTACACTCCATTCCCAGATACTGTACATTCCATTCCAAGATACGGTACACTCCATTCCAAGATTGTGTACACCCCATTCCAAGATTGTGTACACCCCATTCCAAGATACTGTACGCACTTGTCCAAGATATTGTTCACTTTTGTCCGAGACCTGTACACTCCATTCCAAGATATTGTTCACCTTGTCCAAGATATTGTTCCTTCCCGTGCAATATATTGTGCACACTCTTATTTAACCTGTTATTTTCTTTCCAGGATACTGTATACTTTATGTTGATCCATGTTTTCTCTTGGTTCTCAGATAACTTTTCACCTTGATTGTACCCATCGTCTGAAAATGGAGTTAATATTATGAAAAGATTTACCTTTATGAGATGAGTAGGACAAGTCACAAAGCCATGAACCTGTACCTGGATGAATACCCGGGCTCTGTGAAATACTCCATGTGTGACTGACCTGATCAGTTTGTATTTCATGGTGTTTTTCAGTGAAGGGAGCAATCTGACACCGGCCCACCATTTCAGTGACTATCGCTTCAAAACATTCGCTCCCGTGGCTTTTCGATACTTCAGGGAGCTGTTTGGAATCCAGCCGGATGACTTCATGGTAAGGCTGTAGGAAGGGGCATACATTCATCTCAATTTTTAAAGTGCCACTGTGGTCAGAATATAGAAATATTACAATGACATGAAAGGAGGAAGCCTAACACTGCGTTTCAAATGGATTTTCATGAATAAGACTATTTAACCCGTGTAACTGAAGATTCCTTGAAAAACAAAATCTTTGACCTGATCTGTAATATTTTGTTGACGTGACGTGATAATATTCCTTGTATGATGTTGAATCAGGCAGATGCGATGTTGACTAAGGCCTTTACTTTGAAAGAACAGCGTCATTTGTGGATACATGTCAGCGATTGATGTTTGTGGGTGACGCCGCATCAGGCAAAGTGGAAAGGGCAGAAATAGTGTGTTTCCGTATACGCTGACGAAACGTACATTATCAATTTTAATATGTTGCAATATTTTTTACATATAGGGAAGCAATTCAGACACAGATGTTTTAGACACCAAAGTAGCTCTTTAAACATGTTCTGTATGTTGTAACGTGTGACATGATTTTCCACCTCTATAGTGTGTTGGGATTTTCTTGAAGAGGACATTAAATATTATCACAATTCAGAGAAAATTCTAGGCCTGTGATTGGTGGATCTGCCTTAAATAGGCTGCCATTTAGGCAAAGCTGGCAAGTGATACAGTCTCCTGCCTTTCATATATCTTTTGCATCCCCACGGAGTCAAGGAGTCAGGCTGATAAGAATTCTCGTCAGCAATATGCGAGTCAGTGACTTGTCTGGCCTCAGTAAACAACAACAATAACAACATGTGAACAAGCTTCTTGTGGCGTCTTTTGGAGACAAATTGCAAAACGTTTGAAAATTGAATGGAGAATGACTGTCTAGCAGTTGACTTCAGGCAAGTATTGTTTTGTCTGTGCGCTCAGTTCCCTGATCTGAGCCCGTGCTTTACTCATTGTGTAAGCCGCGACATCAGTCATTGGCCGCACATTTAGTTGCAAAGCACCCGTGAAAGCACAGCGTGTGCAGGCCAAAGTATTAGTTTTAGTTCATTAAGTCTCCCAAATGCTCTTGATTGTCATAAATTCGTTATACCAGCGAATTATGTGAGTATTCGGCCTGATATTTCTCCTCAAAGATCAATATTCCCATTCGCCCTTTGGGCTGTATACCCATACAGCAGGCTGGTATAACTTATAAAGACACAAAATGTAAACCTATGTCAAAAATAAATAAACCTTTTTAATCATTTCTCTGGCCAGAGTAGTTATTAACACATAATCATTTTGCCTTGGTTTTCTCATTGTATTCAGGAAATCTTGCAGTAATGGCCAAAGTGGTTATTTTGTAGGCCTTGTTGACAGAGTGGTCAAGGATGCTGGAGCTGCAGACAGCTGACCTCACTTTGATGTGTAGAACATGAACACTCTGATGTTATGCCCCTCCACCCATAAACCTGTCTGCCCTCATGCCAGTGACAAATTTTCCTAGTCACAATGTCGAGCACAGAGTGATGATTTTCACTCAGTGACCTATGACTTAACCTAATGATGTCATGTCTATTATTTCAGGGCGATATCCGTTTCATTGAAACTCCCCATTGTAAAACACATTCACACTGTAACTTTGTAATTTGACCATGGCTGCTCTCTTGCTGCGAAAGTAGTAGCGCGCAGTGTAAAAAACGAACAGGACTCCACTGTTGACATCCAAACTGCCAAATGTGAACCATTGTTGTATTGTTGCAGCTTTCTCTGTGTGACGAGGCCATGGTGGAACTGTCCAATCCCGGGGCCAGCGGTAGTATATTCTATATCACCTCAGACGATGAGTTCATCATCAAAACTGTCCAGCACAAAGAGGCGGAGTTCTTACAGAAGCTACTGCCAGGTTATTATATGGTGAGTGGTAGGCAGAGCTGGCATGCTGGAAGGTGCAGTCTGACTGGTTCATAACTTCAACAATGCTTGAAATTTTCAAAAATTTGGTGCGACTATAATGTGTCGTCGCCAAATCAGATGGCGGCAGAACTATGATGGCATTTTTAGATGTGCAATAGACATCTAATACACTAGGGTAATTACATAACCCGAGGTACTGTGTTCTCGATATAGAGACTACCAGGATGTATATAGTAAGGCCTACTGATTCTGATCCGTATGCATACTATACTCAAGCTAAAACAGAAATTTTAGACCAACACTTTTTGGTCTACTTATTTATGTCGTATCCTGCAATGAAAATTTTGGGTTTATTGGGCATTTACAAGGTACTCCACCACAACAATGCAGATTTATTCTTTCACTTCGTATGTGATTAAATCAAAGGACGGCATAAAATTAAGATTAGATACAAACATTAGTGTAAAGTGGAGAGGTTTACAATGAACAACTGTGGCTGCGTAACTCAGTTTACAGTTTCGTCGATAATGGAATTCAAAGTTCAAAAAACGCTGCATTAAGTCCCTAAGGAATGCTCTCTATTGCCCAACCCATACAGAGCTTAAGTAGAGAAACCCACTGGAAAGTTCCCAAATTCAATGTCAACAGAATTAAATCTCTCACGGAACAAACCTTACTGTCACTGCTGTTGCCGGCATTTTTTGGGGTCAACATACACCAGCCTTGCCCAGTCCGTCTGTGAGAAGACCTTCTGTCGGTCACTGAAGTTGCTGACTGTCTGCACAGGCAGATATAGGTTCTAGCAGGCAGCGTTGGATCCAATGTTCGACAGGCCCAGTTAACAAACTCGTGATGTTAACCCACTCTCCACCCCACTCCTCCTCCCACTCCCCGGTCCATTTGCCGTCCCATACTCCATCCCACTCCCCAGTCCACCTCTTATCCCACTCACCACCCAACCCCCTATCCCACTCACCACTGAACTTCCCATCCATTTCACAAAATCAATCCCCATCCCACTTAAAAGCCCACTCCCCACCCTACTTCCCACCGGCACTCTCATGCATCAGCCTACTGGTACACACAAGTCACACTTGGTGTACGTGTATGTATATAGAAAGTATGCAAAAGACATTTCAGTTAAGCCCTTTGGCATAACTTTGCTTTAATGTAAATCCCAAGGACCTAGCTACATGACATTTGTTTGTATATAGAAAGTATGCAAAAGACATTTCAGTTAAGCCCTTTGGCATAACTTTGCTTTAATGTAAATCCCAAGGACCTAGCTACATGACATTTGTTTGTATATAGAAAGTATGCAAAAGACATTTCAGTTAAGCCCTTTGGCATAACTTTGCTTTAATGTAAATCCCAAGGACCTAGCTACATGACATTTGTTTGTATATAGAAAGTATGCAAAAGACATTTCAGTTAAGCCCTTTGGCATAACTTTGCTTTAATGTAAATCCCAAGGATCTAGCTACATGACATTTGTTTGTATATAGAAAGTATGCGAAAGACATTTCAGTTAAGCCCTTTGGCATAACTTTGCTTTAATGTAAATCCCAAGGACCTAGTTCCATGACATTTGTTTGTGGCTGTAGACGGGAAGTTACTGGTGAAGAGCAGTTGTTTTCCAAGCCAAAAGTAGTGTTTCTTGATCACAAAGAACCTGATCGTTTCACATAATTTGAATATTTCTGGTATTGTGTCGAACATGAATCAGACTAGTACTGCCTGTGACATGTATTGAGAATAGCCGTTTCTTAAAACCTGTTTCCAAAGATTCTGATCATATTATATTTGCATGTAATACATGTAGGTGTTCCCTGGTCCTTTTTTTTTTTTTATAAACCTGTCGCTAAGGTTTAGAATGTGCTTGACAGGTGTTTGTCGGAGGATGGATAATTCATTAATATATTTTTCATTTCACAGAATCTAAATCAGAACCCGAGAACATTATTGCCAAAGTTCTACGGCCTTTACTGTTATCAGGTGAGTCACAAAACGTAAAAAAAAAAGTCAGAAAACTTTGCAAAATTTCATTGAGATGTACCCAGAATAAGTGAAAATTAAGTGAAAGGTAAATAACCAGTGAAAATTAATTCACGTAACAAAGTATCATTTTAATATTCTTTCATTCATTACATAGTGATAGGCTAGATTTGAGTTAGAAAATTGACAGTGCATGAATAACGTAAATGAACAGAAAATGAATGTGTTGGTATGCCCAAAGTGCATTAATGTAAATGAATGTGTTAGTATGCCCAAAGTAGATTAATGAAAATAAATGTGTTAGTATGCCTAAAGTGGATTAATGTAAATGAATGTGTTAATATGCCCAAAGTAGATTAATGTAAGTGAATTTGGGGGTATACCCAAAATAGATTAATGTAAATGAATGTTGGGGTATGCCCAAAATGGATGAATGTAAATGAATGTGGGGGTATGCCCAAAGTAGATTAATGTCAATGAATGTGTTAGTATGCCCAAAGTAGATTAATGTAAATGAATGTGGGGGTATGCCCAGAGTGGATTAATGTAAATGAATGTGTTAGTATGCCCAAAGTAGATTAATGTAAATGAATGTGGGGGTATGCCCAAAGTAGATTAATATAAATGAATGTATTAGTATGCCCAAAGTAGGGTAACCTAAACCCTGTTCTAAAATTTTGTCGCCCATGTCCTGAATAAATGTGTTTCTATGTCAGGGGAGAATAAATATCAGGGAGAAATAAATTCTTATGTTGGGATGATCCATTTGTGTTTAACTGATAATATCAAATAATGGTCAAAAAGTGAACAAATGGCTGCCACATTGGAGAAATTGTCATGTTCCTCAAAGTGGTTGCAGTGCATAGACCAATATCCAGATGGCAAATAAATTAATTTATGTTTACTACAATAAATGTGTTATTGACGTCCCCTTTCTCATTTTCAGTGCGGTGGGAAAAATATTCGCTTTGTTGTGATGAACAACTTACTGCCTTCATCGATTAAGCTCCATGAAAAATATGACTTGAAAGGGAGCACGTACAAACGAAAAGCATCGAAAAGCGAGCGGGCCAAGCCTAGTCCAACGTTGAAAGACTTAGACTTTCTCGACAACCATCCTGAAGGCTTGATCTTGGAGAAGGAGACGTACGATGCTTTGATCAAAACTATTAACAGAGATTGTATGGTAAGGTTTCTGGTAGCTCACTTATTCACTGCAGAATCCTGGCTGGCCTAGGGACAGAATTAGCTTTGCAAGGACTATGACCCTATAACACGAAGTAGAGAAACTGTCATGCGTTATTTTGGGGAAGGCTGTCAGGCCACAATTGTCGATTCCACAAAATGATTTTTGACTAACTCAGCCAAACTCTTTAAACTAGATTCTTCTCCTTATTTGATAATTACTGGGTTTGAAATTTATGTCACTTCTGTTTTGACATGATATACATGCACCCTCCAAGCCTTTATTTAAAACTTTCAAAAAAAATTTAGCTAGGTTTTGGAAGTTTTACTTAAGTACAAAATTACTCTGTGAAATCGGTCCGAGGATCACAAAACTGTCTTAGATTTCTTAGACTTAACATTAACTTCAAAGCAGTTTACTACTCCTAAATTTTTACTTTAATTGTTAGGAATTTTTATTGTATTACTTACAGTTGTTCTAAATATTCATGAAAAAAAATTGAAAATTAGACCTGAAGTTTATACGTAAGTGTGAGAATTACGTTACAAGTTAAGACAAACTCTGGCTCTAAGACAGCTTTGTGGTCCTGGGACCAGGAGGTTTGTCACATACTGTACCTGTTGAAGGGCAGTGCTTTTCTCCTGTTAACTTGTCCATGGATCACAGAAGTGAAATATTGTCGAGTGTGGCAATGATGCCGAATGAGTATTAAAATAAATAAATGTACTGTTATGGGCATATGAGACTTCAGGTCAATACAGTTGATACCGTTTCCAATTATTTTTTGCACTAGAATCTCTGCACCTTTTCATTTACTGTTCTTCGTAAAATAAATGTACATTACAGGTGTGGTTTGTCTCATCTTGATGTTGACAGGTTTTAGAAAGTTTCAAGATTATGGACTTCAGTTTCCTATTGGGGGTTCATAATTTAGACTACTCAGAGAGAAGACGGGTGAGTGGGCATTGTTACTTCCGCTATGGTACCTCACTGATGCTTTAATCAGTAGCAGGGATCGAGGCGTCAGTGAGGGAATGGGAACTTGGGTTAATGATGTGTCTCAGTACAGGACACTGATCAATGTTGAAGCCACCTGAGACTTCAATGACTTTTATGTTGCTGACATACATATAAGATGTCCTCTTCAGTCAAATCACAGCCCTGCTTTTACCAGCGGGGTTGAGGCTTTGAATCCGCTGTTGCTGGCATGTCTGCACCGTCAAGTTGGTGATTTTTGTGAGGTGGTTAGCGCTGTGGGTTCCACAAATCATAAACCAGACAAGTGTCGTGGATCTAAAATAATTATGAGTATCAAATAAAACACCCATTTCGGGTGCTTCCAGGCGCCTTGCACCAATGCAGTTGCTGTGAGTTTAAGTCCAGCTCATGCTCTTGGTACAGGGCATTTGGGAAGGTCTGCCAGCAGCCTGTGGGAAGGTCTGCCAGTGGGAAGGTCTGCCAGCAGCCTGTGGGAAGGTCTGCCAGCAGCCTATGGATGACCATGGGTTTCCTGGGGGCTCCCACCATAATGCTGGCTGCCGTCGTAGAAGCGAAATATTACTGAGTATGGTGTAAAACAGCAGTCAGAGAAGTAAATAAATAAAGCGCCCATGGGACTGAAATTTTGGCTTTTTTATGATGTGGCCAAAATTTTGACATCTAAGGCTAAAAGACAATCTTTACAGTCATATTTCATATTTTGACTGGATGTTAGAAATGGCTGTTTGAATTTATCAGCGCTGGATGCACAGTGTTATTAACACCCTGCTGTGTCTATCGTCCTGCAGGTTGTATCGGAGGAGAGGGGAGGGGCTGGTCCTACGTCCCCCACAGAGTCTCAGGTGCCCAGTACGAGTGATGGCTCACAGGACGGAGGAGCTCAACCCACGGGACCGGGAAAAGGTCAGGCAGCAGATTTACACCTGGTGATGACGCTCAAACCATTGGGCATGGGTGCAGTGTGAAGGCCACCAGTCTTATTCTCATCTTGTCTCTTAAGGCCACCTATACAACAGGGCATTATGTAAGGCACATGTGTGAAAATTTGTTAGTAACTTGCCAAAGGTCTGTGGTTTACCCAGAGGACAACCCTCAGGCCCTGGTAAAGGTCTGCCAGTAGATTTATACCTTGTAATGGCCACTCAGACCAAGGCATTTGCCCCTCTGTAACGCACTCCTGGAAAAGCTGGGGATGCTTTATACGAGGTAAATGTCAAAACATGCGAGGTTTAAAATTCTGATGATCACTTCTCACAAAGCAGACCAAAGTGCAGCCAGATACCCCTGCCGTCGAAAGGGAGTTTGCTGATTCTCCTTACTGTCTTCGCTATTTGTGTACTAGAATGATGTTGGGATGTTATTGTTTGTTTGGTTTTTGCAGCCAATCTGATGTTGAGCTGTTATTGTTTGTTTGGTTTTTGCAGCCAGTCTGATGTTGAGCTGTTATTGTTTGTTTGGTTTTTGCAGCCAGTCTGATGTTGAGCTGTTATTGTTTGTTTGGTTTTTGCAGCCAGTCTGATGTTGAGCTGTATTGTTTGTTTGTTTTTTGCAGCCAATCTGATGTCGAGCTTTTATTGTTTGTTTGTTGTTTTGCAGCCAATCTGCAGCGAGGTAAATCATTGAGAACACGACTGGCCCAGTATTCTACAGCCCTGGAAGCCATCCAAGCCAATACGGAGCCTGTAGAGATTGACAACGAAGATGTCCCGTAAGTGTCACAGTAAACCTTAGGGGTAAATTTAGACCTGTGAAATGCTGGTTGCTTTGAGACTGTAGCAAACCTTGGGGATAGCAGACCTGTAAAACATTTTGTTGAGGCTATAAAATCAGAGCGAGCCTTGGGGATAGGCCTGTGAAGCCCTGTGTTGGGACACTCGGATGAGAGCAAGCCTTGGAGATAGAGCTGTGGAAAATTTTGTTGACATTCTAGGATGAGAGCAACCCTTGGGGATAGAGCTGTGAAACATTTTGTTGGGATTGTAGGATGAGAACGAGCCTTGGAGAATAGACCTGTGTAAAATTTTGGTGAGATTCTAGGATCAGAACGAGCCACGGGGATAACTATTAGGCTGAAGCTTAGCGTTTTAAGAACATTGGTCTTGAATAACCATTGTTTAAATCCACCTCTGGCTGTGGATGGGAGACTTGCCTAGGGAACTTTGTGTCCCAAGGGTAGTAATCTCTACCCATAGTCCTGAATGCCTCTTGCGCAGCCTGGGATTGCATGTTCAGATCCCCCTCTGGTCGTGTGGGATTTTCTGTTCTGTGCTGAATTGTCTGCCCAGAAATCTGACTGCCATCATAAAAGTGAAATAGTCTTCAGAGTGGCATAAAGATTGAAGCAAATCCAGGTACTGTGAATGGTTAATGGTGTCGTGTAACGTGTTGTAATTTGCCCTCACCTTTCGTTTGTCGCAGCCCTGGAGGGATTCCGGCCAGGAACGGGAAGGGAGAGCGGTTGTTGTTGTACGTTGGTATTATAGACATCCTGCAGAGCTACCGACTGAAGAAGAAACTCGAACATTCGATGAAGGCTATTCTCACAGATGGGGTAATTACATAGAATACATTCTCCTGGATACTGCCCGGTTTCCTCCCACCATAATGATAGCCGGAGCCGTGTACGTGAAATATTCTTGAGTACGAAGTGAAACACCAATGAGATAACTGTGTTGGCCCTAAAAAGTCACCTGAAAAAAAAAATTAATGCATGTTTATAGAGACAGGTAAACTTCATCTTATAACGAGAATGTCATTGTTCCTTCTAGAAATACTTCAAAAATGCATTTATGAAGATAGAAAATAGAATTCTCAGAGTCACATAAAATGAGTAACTAGGTCAAGGGCAAAAGTTTTACTGGCTCTTTGTATCCATCAAACCCTTGATTGATGATGTTCTCACTCTAAGTCAAAAGATTTGCCACATACCTGTTGAAGATCTGTGGTTTACTCCACGCACAAGTGAAAACTTCTTGAGCACAGCACAGTAAACCAATAATTCTCTGTCATCAGCCTATGTCATACCCTGATCAGCTGCATCCATTAACATGGAAAGCAATGTTAAACAAAATGTTAGGGGTGGTATGTTAAAAAAATGCTGCATGTTTTGAGTTCAGGGTTTGCACACACGTAGAGCATAATAACAGGAGGGGGATATTCCGTTGCCGATTCTGTGTGTGCATATTAAATACTGTAAATTACTGATTTGTGTCATAGTATACTGCATGTTTGAATCCATCCCCTACAGGCGAGCACATCTAAGTTGGTGTATGATAAGATAGGGGACAGCAGAGTAAGTCTTCAGCTTGAACACCGTGTATTGTTTGATCATCTCGCTTTGCCTGATTTTTTCCATTGATGACTTCGGCCAAAGTGCTCAAATCTTGGAAACTTTTAATGAAACACATGCTTTTTGTTCTTTTTGTTGTTTCAGGACACAGTTTCAGTCCATCGCCCTAGTTTTTATTCCCAACGCTTTCAAAATTTTTTCTCACAAAAAGTGTTCAAATATGTACAAACACGTAAGTACTACTATGTATGATCAAATCATGCCTTTGCCTTCTATTTTCGCTATCTTTCTGAATTCTTGTATCTTATGAGTCTTGCATTTCATTGTCTTTTAATCAAGTTCTATTTGTGTGTGATAATTTTAAGAAGTGACTTTTTATTGTAAGAATGTATTGTAATTGTAATTGTTTGCTTGCGGGTTGAAAAATTTTGCACTAATAATTTTGACACATGGTGTTGAACATTTTGACATGTGGTGTTGAACACTTTGACACTGAACTGTGCAGGGAGATAGTTTCCTCAGAAAACGACATGATGCCATGCAGTGAAGTTGACTAATCTGTTTAGCTTTGAGGTACGTCTCCACTTCTGCACAAGCATACACGCCATACAGTCTAGTATTACATAACATGTGGTCTGTTATTTTATAGCATACAATCTAGTATACACTGCATACGGTCAAGTATGTCTTCAACATGATGCTCCAGTCATATATGTGAATAACTGAGTACGACATGAAACCTGAAGCATACATACATACACTACACAAAGCATACAGTGTACATGGAGCATATACTGCCTACCTTTAACATGGAGCATACTGCATACCTTTAACATGTAGCATACACTGCCAGCCTTTTTCGTGTAGCATACACTGCCTCTCTTTTACATGTAGCATACACTGCCTACCTTTTACATGTAGCATACACTGCCTACCTTTTACATGTAGCATACACTGCCTACCTTTTACATGTAGCATACACTGCCTGCCTTTTACATGTAGCATACACTGCCTACCTTTTACATGTAGCATACACTGCCTGCCTTTTACATGTAGCATACACTGCATAGGCTAGTGTTACACAGCATACAGTCTAGTGTTATACATACATAGCAAACAGTATGTCGTGCCCGCATACACTCTCAACCTTGAGCACACTCCACATACACTCAGAGGGAGAGAACTTACAAGGAGCACAGTTGACTGTTGTTTGATTTTCCTTGCATCAGCATTGTATCCAGATTTAATATCACTTTCATTGTTTTTAAAAACAACTGAACTTATGTGAATGAAGTGTGAAGCGTTGTAAGTGTTTATGTATTATGGTATTTACCTGTGTGTCATACACACGTGGGTGTGCATGCATGTCTTACTGGCTGTCCTGTGTCAAAGTGCATGCCTGTCTCATCAGTGACTCCAAAGTGTATTGAGTGAATTGCTAGGTCACATGGATCAATCTGGGAAATACCAGTGGGTTATTGTAGTTTAAATGAACTAAGATTTCCCCCAAAATGATACATTATTAAACGCAAATGAAATGCGTACAATAAAATGATACTTGTGATGCTGAATCTGTCTACAAGGGCATCAGCACTCGACTCCAACAAACCTGAAAACAGCTTTCTAAAATCAACAGAGAACTCAGAATTGGGAATCATAAAAAAACTGTCACAGACGAAATTTAAGATCGTTTAGGGTGACATGGTTTTACTGAATGGAGCTATTGTCTAAAGTAAAATGAACCCCAAACATGACATGGGCAGAAGCTCTGATGCACTTTTGAAGAACTTTAATTGGAAAATGATGCAATTTTCACATTAGCCCTGTGTGTAGTTAGAAAAGCACATATTAATTGAAAGCACAGAGATGATGCACATTTTGACAAACCAAACGTATGTGTAAAAGCATGTTGCACTGTTTTTTTTGGTTGTTGCACTAGTGCTGTTTTTCATGTTGTCTTGTTTACTTTTCCTGGAATTGGTAGGAAATCTGTTTTGTTTTTAGGCCTTCTAGGTCTTAAAAGCACAAGCCAGTTGTTTCCTGGGTAACCACATCAGTTTAGTGATGTTAGTCAGACTTTTTCTCAAGCTCTGATGTCAAGCTACATGTAATGTCTAGCTATATATAATGTCAGTGTAATGTAATGTATATGCAATGTGTGTCAGAAAAGCTTGAGAAAGGCATTTACTTGAGAAAACTGCTGGCATGTGATACAATCAAATGTGACACACATTTGGGTTTAATGCCGTACCTGTTGCATTGTTGAGAATTTCAAAGATAAATGTGAGCTGTGTCGAGTGGAGTAACTATGGCAACTCGTCGTCAGTGCAATGTGTTGTCATGGTGGCTACATTTACACTCTTCATGTGATAAAATGTTTCGAAAATGGTAAGTGGTTTTGATGAAACAAACTTCGGCTAGGTTTAAGTTTTCTTAGATCGTTTCCCATGTTGAGACTGTTAAGAGTTTACTACTAAATTTACTAGAGACATTTATCAGTAAGTTTCAAAACTTTAAACATTGTTTCGCTAAAATAGGCTCAAGTTGTTTTTTTGTTTTTTTTTTATTATTTTGTATTGGTGAATGTATTGCTGCACAAGATATTGAACAAAGAGGAAATGTATGCATCATTAGTTACAGTTTTACATGTATACCAGACAGTGGCTACTGAATTTCCACCAGTTTTAAATTTTATGCTTATTATAGAATTTTCATTTGCTTGTTTGTCCGTCCGTCCGTCCGTCAATGATTAGCTTTGTTTGTTTGCTTATATATGATCTTTTTACCCATTTCCATATTACAACATCATTTGATGCAATTTTGTACACTTTTCTCTCAAGGTGTTTAAATGCAATAAATTCGCAAGACAGATTTAATACCGATCATTGAAGGCTGAAAACTGGCTTAAATCAAGGCATTTAGTCGCTCTTGACTTTTTGGTGGAGTTTAACTCTTCTCATAGGCATGAAAAAATAAATCCAAGCAGATGAAGGATAATTTCGGGGTGTTAAAAATCACCCAGCCAAAGGCTTAGCTTGTTGATCCTCCCTGTGATCCCCATGTACATGACATGATGTTCAGAAATATGTGAGAACAGTGTTTGCATGCAAAATGGTTGTGGAATTAGTTGATAGATTTGTGTAGTAATGTGCCTAGGCAACTGTAGCTGACAGAAAATGCTCACCAACCTGAGTCATTGCATACAGAAGTTGGCATTTTTCTTTTTCTTGTTCAGTTCTAAGTAAATGATAATTGTCTGCAGATTAGAATTGTTTCTTTAAGTGTTGGCGATGTTTGTTTTATGACCAGAAGTTTGTGAAGACTCATTCAAGTACGTAGTGAAAGAGCATTTTGATTTTCTGTAGGGGATAGTTTGACCAGAATCATGTTCTCCAAAGATGTGCAGACATACCATATACATGTAAATCACAGTCTTCTTCATAGAGAGAAAAATATGAGTTTCAGTATTTGCTTTTTAGTTTTGAAATAAATGATATGATTTGGCTACACAGTTGTCTGCTTCTCAGATGAAACTGATCAGCAGTTTTGTGAGGCATTGTGTGGAAGTTCTGACAATGTATTTGCGTCTGAGTAAAATTCCATTCCAACATTTTAAAAATGTACACATGCCCAGAGATATCCGTGGCCATTTTGTTGACAAGCGATATATTTATGTATATGTATGTGAACAGGGAACCTAGCTTAACCTCGCTTAGCTTTCATGGCAAGCTAACATTTAACCAAAGCAAGTCTATCAGTTTTGCCAGCAACATTTTTTACACGATTAATTAAACATTTGAATTTATAATTCTTATTTTTCCAAAACTGTACATTGAGCTCGTGGAGTATATGTACATAGCAGAACTGTCACACGGCACCTAGGTTATACATGGACACTCCTGTATAGGATCAGCCTGCATTCCAGTGGATTTTGTCTGTTACAAGTTCAATGTACACAATCAGGACAGTTGAGAGAGAAGCTGCCTTGGAAAAGAGAAGGTTAAACACCGTCCCCGTTTTTCCAGGCTCGTGATTGGTCAAACTTTCTGCCAAAGCGAGCAGAACTGAATATTAGTGAGTGGGTATTCGAACCAGATATTATTTGATGCCGTCGGTCACTGGTCCAAGATGTATCGCTGTTGAGCACTGTGTGGTACAGTGAAGTAACATTGCCTGTGTACCCATTGTACTGCAGGCTGGTATACGTTATATTTTTACCAAAAGCGTCTCTTCGGGCTTGCATTCAATGGACTGTTTTTTTTTTTTTTTTATTATTTACATGTTGTTTATTTCCTGGAGTGCCCCTGTACTTGTAACTATTTACCTACTGTTCATAGTTATGTTATCTCTTTCTTCCCTGCCAACAGTGGACCCACCCCTACTTAAGGGCATGCAACGTTTTCGAAAATTGGTACACTTAGGTAACTATGGCAACTCGTAAATGGAATCTAGCGCCACCTAATGATTTGCCTGTTTTCAGTTCTTCTCTCAACTGCGCTGTGGTTGGTTTGAACAGGGTCTTTGATTTTGAGCTGTGGTGTCTTTCTCTGTATACTGATAGCACTTATAAAATATTCCAAATAAGAAAGAATTTTTGTCTTTTTTTCTGCTTGAAAAGTCAAACCAGTTGGAGTGCTTTTTATTAGTGACAACAGCACCATTTGTAAAGTGATTGTTGATTAGGAGGCAATGGAACTGAAATGAATCTGATGTAATTGTTAAAACTTGTCTGGCAAATGGAATTTACAGTTTGGCATAATGAAATGAGAAAGAGCACATGGCTCTCAGAAATGTGGTATCTTGTTCGATATGGAGTTGACATGTTCGCTGCATTACATGTCAGTAGGAAGCTTTAGAATTTAATTGTCCTTTCTGAAATTGTCTGATTTTCTGAATAAATTACCAGTGACATGACCAAAACTTAAAATATGATGCTGTAATCTCGACCTGTGCTAGGAGGCAACATTGTCAAAAACCTGTGAAATAATCCTAAATTTTTGACATGTTCAGTTCATGAAGGTAGTCTGACAGTTTATTTTTATCTCTGAACTTTGCTCTAGTTTTCAAATTTCAAAACCAAACTCTTTCATAAACTGTTGCTAACAAATCTCAGAGCCTGCTGTGTTATTGACTTTAATAACCTGTTTTAGCTAACAGCACATTAAAATCAGAAACCCTGATTGTACCACACAACATTACGTCTCACATGGCCATATAACTTTCACTTTCGGTTTTCAGCAGTGTTGTTGTTTCATTTGGCTACTTGTAGCATGAAGTGCATTAAGCTTACCTGTTTACTCTTTGTTTCTTCTGTTTTACTGGGCCTGTGGCAAGAAGGAGTCATTTCCATTTCTAGCAGAAATGAATGAGCTGCATGGGATCTGATGAAGCCTTGTAATTATTATAACAGAAACTTTGGTCACTTGTACATGCTATGCTATTATCTCTTCTGTTGCCTTTGGGTTGGGAAAAACTATTTATAAGTATAGATATAAGTAGAGTGTGTTAATTTTAATGGTTGAAAGATGAGTGTTCGATTAATTGGCAGAGCTGGATGGCATGTTATGCAAGACAAAATATTTTTGACTGTCTTCATTAATGCTTATGAAGTTTAAATGTGGATTTAGTTTAAATCACGGTGACCATTTAAACATGTCATGTGAATATATTATTTTTTTCACTGTATGAAATGTCTTACGACACAAGGATTGCAAAGGTGTTTTGAATCAGATGTTACAGAGCAAAGTAGTATCTCTCCGCCTCTTTGTATGCTTGCCCAGTGTACAGTTTGTGGCATGATTCAAGAGCAGTTCATTCGTGTACTATCCCAGTCGTCATGTCATTTTGTACATTCTGAAATTGAACCACCAAGGGAATGTAGTACCTGTAGATCATCTCTTCAGAAGATAGTGGTCAGACGCATGTATTGTAGATGTCAATGTTGAGAAATTGTGATATGCTCAGTTATACCTTGTACACCCTGCTGTCATAGTAAGATGTTGTAGTGTGACAGCCATTCGATATAAAATGCCCACAATGTTGCCTCCCCCCAAATTGTTACTAAGTTCTGTTGTTGCACACACAAATACATACCGATTCTTTCAATAACTGCACTAAAGACTTTGTACTTTCACAGCTTGGCTGTCATGTCACTATCCAGAAGCCAAAGTCATTATATGCTGAATTGGAATACAGTGATACCATTCAACAAGAAAGGACAAACTATCAATTTCCTTTGTTTGTACACCGAGTGTCTTGACATGGTAGCTAATGACAAACTATCATTTTCCTTTATTTGTACACAGTGTGTCCTGACATGGTAGCTAATGTCAATCTTTCACTTTCCTTTGTTTGTACACAGTGTTTCTTGACATGGTAGCTAATGTCAATCTTTCACTTTCCTTTGTTTGTACACCAAGTGTCTTGACATGGTATCTAAGGACAAACCGTGACTGTCCTTTGTTTGTACACAGTGTGTTTTGACGTGGTAGCTAATGTCAATCTTTCATTTTCCTTTGTCCGTACAATGTTTCTTGACATGGTATCTAAGGACAAACTATCAATTTCCTTTGTTTTTTCACCGAGTGTCTTGACATGGTATCTAAGGACAAACTATGACTGTCCTTTGTACACAGTGTGTTTTGACGTGGTAGCTAATGTTAATCTTCACTTTGCTTTGTTTGTACACAGTGGTTCTTGACATGGTATCTAAGGACAAACTAGTAATATCGTTTGTTTGTACATCATGAGCCGTGACGTGGAAGCTAATGACAAACTTTCATATTCCCTTCTTTAAACATGTCCTTGTTGTGATACAGATGCCATCATATGTATATTGCAAACATACAAGGAGGTTGGAGAATTATAAAAGCCACCATTTATATGGACCTTTCTTTTCCCAAGGGTGTAGAAACAATCCCCTGGCGATTTACTAATTTGCTTGTAAGAAGAAATTTTGACCATATGTGTTGTGTTTTAGCTGAAGCATTTATTTCCAGATTTGCTTTGTCAGCACTTGTTAGTTACCTCAGACAACAAGCGCTGCTCTGTTCAGAAGTTTATTTTTTGCCATATCTATATATGTAGATGTAAAAGCCTATGTCCCCTTAGCCACATGCAGAGTTTTCTAGTTCTGATGTTCAGCTGTAATAACATCAGTGTGACATCTCTTTGTATGTTGACATCACTGTTTAATTGCATAATCCATCGTACAGCTGCTTGCTTACATTTCATAATGGCAGTTTGTGCATTTAGAAAAAAATTGAAAATGTCTATTTTTTTGTGAAAGTAACTCGTACATATAACACTTACAGTCACTGGGTCATGTAACTCTAATAATGAATGTTTACAGATCATTGCTACATGTAGTATTTTGCAAGTAGATAACATAGCGGTGTGATTGTGCTAAGATACGCGGAGGGATGGCACGCTGTCAAATAAAGGGAGGTCACTCTTTCACACAAAGTTGGGTTAAGCTGCAGTTACGACATCGGAACTTAAAACTCCTGCATTCCTCAGTTTGTGAAAGTAGTGTTAAGGTAACGAGAAAACAGAATGAAGATGTAGAATGGGCTTTTCATCCTTCTGTGTCAGATGTTTTGTACATGAATAATGTATTAAATACCGATCACAAATTATGCTTTGGTTGATTTCAGCTTTTAAGTTTTTTGGGGGTATGTTTGTTAACATTATAGGCACAGATATGAAGTGGATTTATTTAATTGTTATATATGTATTGGAAAATGAAAATATACCATACTGCAAGATCTCATGCCCCTAAATATACAATTATGTGGAAAGGCTGGACAATTACTGGTTCATTAGATACTGTTAATGCTGTCAGACGTACTGAAACATTTCTTCTTCATTTATGTAAAACTTTCCTTGTTAACCTTGCCAAAATTAGTGCTGTTCTTGATTGCTTTATACTGAACACGTATTTCAGGTTTTCTTTCCGCCAAAAGATAAATGAATTGGTAATCTAAGAAATGATCACAAGAACCTGAAGATGTCCAAGGCCTGTTCTGCCTATGTACACACATTTTCTTGATTGCCATTTCCCCATCGCAGATATTGATGCACCCGTCACACTGATTTCCCCAAGCACACATTTTCGTGACATATTACACTTTTCTAAAAGGGGACGAAATTTGGTTTCGCCAGAAAAGAAAGGTTTTTTTTTTTTTCACTTCAGAATGAGACTTGCTTTTCTTCTGGAGCAAAATGCCAAATTCATGCTGGAGAATAAACCCATATGAATATGGGCTATAAGTGCGTGACGTTGAATTTTGTTCACCAAAAATTGCCCACGGCACACATGTACGTGAAGGTTATGCCTGAGCTTTATTTGCCACTTTTCTTGTCGTTTCAGCTCTCAAGCATTCACCGTCGAAAAAGAAAGGCATGTCTGCGAAGGCTCGAGCCCTGACGGATGTTCCAGAACAGACGGAACGACGAATTCAGGAACGAACACAACGAACGATAAGCTTTTCCGACGAAGCCGGTATGTGGTAATGTTGGGTATTACGTGCAGTTTTAGCTGCGCTGTTGATCGATTTATTTATTTATTTGATTGGTGTTTTAGACCGTGTTCAAGAATATTTCACTTGTATGATGATGGCCAGCATTGTGGTGGGAGGAAACCGGGCAGAGCCTGAGGGGGAACCCACGACCATGAGCAGGTTGCTGGCAGACCTTGCCACGTACAGCCAGAGAGGAAGCCAGCATGAGCTGGACTCTCAGCAATGGGACATTGGTGAGAGATACGGGGGGTTATAAAGCCGCGCTGGCGCGCTAACCCCCTCAGCCATATTGGCCCCGTACAGTATTGATAATACTACCTGTATCTTATTAACCCTGGAGCTCTGCCAGGCAGGGTTTTATATGTCTTGAGAGTTCAACGGAATGTAACCTGAGAATACTTCGGAGGTGAGTAGTTGGTTGAACGCTGTGTGAAAATGTTACCTTGTGGCATTTAATAGTTGAGATAAAGTTTTAGTTCATTTTTAACAGTGCAGTTTTCCAGAAAAGGTCATCATTGTCGTTGTTGTAGCGGCAGGTGCAATGGGAGGTAAGCCAGACCTACTCCCGGAGGATTCAACGCCGCCCCCGACGTTCTCCGAGGCCATCTCTACGAGCACGGGCCCGATGGTGGGTTCGTACGAGTCCAGGAGGTCAGGTGTGACAGTCGTCAGTTCTAAGGTTGTATCTCACACAGTTGTATCCTCAAACGAAGAGTTCTCATCAAACAGCTACAGGTAAGACATCGCTGCGGATATTTTGTGCTTCAGGTAACTCTCAGGTGAAATGTCCAAATAGTGACATATTTTGCTCTTCACAGTGTTGCATATTAGCACCAAAAAAAAAAAAATAAGTAATGAAAATATGGCTGATGTTAAAAATACCTTATGAAGTATTCTGAAATCAAAGGTATTGTACTGATAGGTTACATTTATGGACCTGTTTGAAAACCAGGAATCAAATCTGTTGCATTTGTGAAACTTTGAACCTTATTGTCTCATTATAGCAGCAAGGTTTACTATGTCAGGTATGAATGTGGTGAAAACTTGTATTCCAAATTACTGTTTCACAAGTGACTTCTTTGAGGTTTGTGCAAGTGCCCCTTGTGCCCTAGTTGCTGGGCTCTAATGTTGTTGGCCTTTTTCGTATGAGATGCCATTTTGAGACTAGATTAAGCGAATATCGAGCAGGAGGTGTTGTGAAGTTTATCAGATAATGCGAAGAGTCGACTTGAAACCTAACGCATATAAGATTGCATTTATTTTTCTACGTATAAATGTTAATTAGTTTTGGCGAAGCGTAATGTCTTCCAGATGCGTCAGTGTAAATCAGCAATAAGCAGGGAAAATTCAGCTCAGTACGTTGAGTGCACACAAATCTTGTCTCAACATGGCGTCTGACTCAGAAAAGATCCTGACTCCCCCAGTTTTTTGTTACTTTTGAAATTTAGCACCCCGTCATTTGGTTCAAAGAATCCAGCATGGTCAAACCGGTAGATGCACATTGTTTCTACATTTCACTTTCAGCTTTGTATATCGCACAGTCATTTGCCATGAAACTTTTAATTTTTGGTCTTCAACTATTAGATATTTTTTTTATTGGGTGGGAAGGGGTTGTCAGTCATAACGCACTTTTCAGAGAATAGCCTAAATGAATAAAGTTTGTCCATGACTTGGTTGCTCCTTATTCCCGATTACAAGAGTTCTGTTAATTGTAGAAGTGTGTTCTTTTGTTTGTTTGCAATGTGATGTGATATCGTACTTGAAAAGTAGCACCAAAAATTATATTTCATGACATTTGTTGGCCTCTAAGAAGTTTTTTGGATGAAATGTTATGTGAACACAATCAGCAGTCAGATATTCCACCTGTGTCAAAAGAGATGCCTGATGAATTTGTTGGCATCAAATATGCTAGTTTCATTCGTGAAAGTGATGGTAAATGTACTGTGAATTTTTGTACCTTTGTTACTGTTTCAGAGATCCTTGAAAGTACTGTTGACATCTTTTGTGCTCCATGACATAACGATGTTCAAATATCAATTCTTTGTCCTGGGAAAACATCAATGTAATAAACCAGTTTGATATTTCTGTTTGTCTTGTTTCAAACAGGAGTGAGCATTCGGCGAAAACAGTTCAAGGCTCCAGCTTAGATGGCACAAGTCCATTAGAGTATCGAGACGGACTCCGAGCGAACTCCTCACTGAGCATGTCCGAGTCGACACCAACACACACAGAACACACTGAGGGTACGCCGAGCTTTACGGCCTCTAGCCCAAGTTGTTCTAGTGATATGCTGGGTATGGTTCATCAATTCATCTTGATGTCACACACAAGTAGTTACCTCCCCTCTCACCACTCTTCTGTCAGAAATTCACAACCTGTAGAGCAATATGTCCTGGTTATATGAATTTTTCATCAATTCATCTTGATGTCACACACAAGTAGTTACCTCCCCTGTCACTACTCTTCTGTCAGAAATTGAGAACCTTGAGAGTAAGTTGTTCTGAGGCCCGTTTTACGAAGAGGGTGTATCGTTTTGGCAAACATATCCCAACAGTAATTCTCGTCATGACAATAACGTTTGACATAAATTACACCCTGTGATATGTTGCGTGTTGTTCACAAATTCATCTTCATGTCACGCGTAACGAGTTACCTCCCCTCTCACAACTCTCCTGTCAGAAATTCACAACCTCAAGCCCAAGCTGTTCTGGTGAACGAACAGTTACCTCTACTGTCATCATTCTGCTGTCCAAGACTTACATCCTTAAACCCAAGTTGTCCAAGTGATGCTGGGTATGGTTCAACAGTAAACATGCAGTAACTCTCTCTGTCACCCCTCTCCGATCTGAACTTACCAGCCTCTAGTGACTATTGTTTTTGTGATATACCAGATATGGATCACTAATTCATTCTTGATGTTACCCACAACTAGTCATCTATCAGAATTACCGCAGCCTCTAACTCAAATTGTTCATCTTAATGTGACACAGATATAATTACCTCCCCTGTCATGACTCTTCTGTCAGAACTACACACCCTCTAATAGCTGTTTAAAACCTTGTATTACATGTGTCTCATAAAAGCCAGGGATGACTTGTCAATTGATCTTGGTGCCACAGACATATGGTTACCTCCCCTGTCATGACTCTTCTGTCGGAACTGCACACCCTCTAATAGCTGTTTAAAACCTTTTATTACATGTGTCTCATAAAAGCCAGGGATGACTCGTCAATTGATCTTGGTGCCACACACATATGGTTACCTCCCCTGTCATGGCTCTTCTGTCAGAACTACACACCCTCTAATAGCTGTTTAAAGCCTTGTATTACATGTGTCTCATAAAAGCCAGGGATGACTTGTCAATTGATCTTGGTGCCACACACATATGGTTACCTGCCCTGTCATGACTCTTCTGTGTGAACTCACAGCCACTTTAGAGCTTTGGTCTGTTTCATGTAAGTTGTGTATTCATCATGATGTCACACGCTTAATTACCTCCCCTGTCACCCTTCTCCATCAGGCATGAATTCACAATTGCTGTGTAATACACGATGCATGGAATGCCGTTTTAGTCACAGCTTGTTTCTTGTATCGACAGAGTACATGTACGTGAGTTCAGCTGAGATTCAAAGTCACAAAACTACCCTCACTTATATCAGTCTCAATCCTAGACTGATGTTAGACTTAGTCCTAGACTGATGTCAAACTCAACCCATGACCGTTGTCAGGCTTAGGCCTAGACCAGTGTCAGACTCAGCCCTAAACCAGTGTGGGACTCAATCCTAGACTGATGTCAGACTCAATCCTAGACCGATGTCAGACTCAGCCCTAGACCGACGTCAGACACAATCCTAGACTGATGTCAAACTTAGTCCTAGACCGAGGTCAGACTTACTAGTGACCAGATTACTGTGCTAAAAACTGTGACCTACCTGAGGAATTTTACCTTAGGTACTTTATTATGCTAATAATTGTCTGAAATTTTCATGAAAATTTGCTAGAGCAGGACAGGTTTTAGTAAAAATAGTATTTTCTGCCCTTCATTTGACTCTAGCAGTTGGTCAGATTATTAGGGGAAATGTTGTAAATAAGGAAGTTACATTCAGTGTGTTTGAAGGGGCCTCTGTGGCTCAGTTGATTAGCGCACTAGCGCAGCGCAATGACCAAGAAGTCTCACACCAATGCGGTCACTGTGAGTTAAAGTCCAGCTCATGCTGCCGTCCTCTCCATTTGTACGTGGGAAGGTCTGCCACCAACCTGCTCATGGTCGTGGGTTTTCCCCGGGCTCTGCCTGGTTTCCTCCCACCATAATGCTGAGGGCCGTCGTATAAGTGAAATATTCTTGAGTATGGTGTAAGACACCAATCAAATAAATAAATAAATTTAGTGTGTGTGATATTTGTACCTGTATGCCCAAGGGCCAAGCAAACTGATGGGCTGATGACTTTACACCTTAGCAAGCGATGGACTCGCGGCTGATGATGGTTTCATAGTTTCTCTTTCACTTTTGATTACTGGCTATGTGTGTATGTGGTTGTTATTTAATGTCAGTTTTGTGCATTTAACAAAGAGCATTTTCTTATATATAATACAATTATTTGAGAATACTGTGTCCTTGTTCATATGTTAGTGACCATTTCAAAAGACAGAATAATGCTAGGATGAGTTTCCCTAGAGGCTCTGTCCAGTTTGTGCCCACCACAAAGCTTGCTGTTGTTAAATAAGTCAAATATTTGTCTGTACTGTGTGAAACACCAAGAAAATAAATAAATAAACAAATGTCAGAGTGAATAATAGTGACAGTTAATGGTACTGTACTGAATGCAGCGATAATCTCAGGCAGGGGATTGCTCGTGTGTGTACAAGTACAAACGACTCAGGGGCACCTGTGGAACTCGTGAGGAAAAAATTGGAGGACAGACAGCTATGCTAAGATTTATTCCTTTGTAGTTGCGGTATAAAATTATCTTAAATTTCCACCATGACAAGATTGCATGTTTTGCCTTCTTTTGTCAGTTCTTCTGAAGCTAGTTGGGGGTTTGTAGGTTTGTTCAGTAGATGGAAGATATTCTACTGACAGAAACAAACAAATTTTTCGGAGCCAAAATTAAAGTTTTTGACAATTGTTTCCCCTCTTTTTGTTATTACTCTGGGACATTTTAGTGTGTACACATATGATATGATCAATTAGTTAATTATACTTCACTCTGAGAATATTGAACAGAACCTCAGTGAATATTGTTATTCATAATGCCCGTTGTGGGTGCTCTAAAGGGAGGTAATTCAGACCTGTCGGTCAGTCAGTCACTTAGCCCCTCCTTCCGACCTTGTTGACAGATGCCCCTGTGATGGGAGAAGACCGCCTCTCCCCAACCTCCCTGAGTCCTGTCCACTCCAGCCTCACTCAGCCCACTACCAGCAGTAGCACGGAGACGTCTTACGCCAGCGCTTTGGAGACGCAAAATGGTGACGCGGGGGCTGCTGCCGAGATGGACAAACTGTCGGACAGACGGAGCGGCGTTTTTGTGGATGCTCAAGAGGACATAGAACAAGAGCCAGAAATGGTAAGTTTGGTAGAGCAGGACAGATCTGAGTCTTACTTGTTAGAGTTAGTTATGGAATCAAGAACATTGGCTTTGAAACAACAGGATTGCCAGGTCCTGGTGTTGGGTCAGCTTCGTATATTGGAAATCCTATCAGGTGTCAGCTGAATGGGGTTGGAAACACAAACCGCTGAGGAGATGTCAGTCCAGGCTGTGCTCTCATTGATCCTGTTTCGCACAGTTCCTGTGTACATGTAGTTACACTCGTATTGAGCAAAGATAGTCTCACCTGCGGCTGGGCCTCTGAAAATGAACTTGCAGAGGGACAGAAAGACTTTAATCTGATAGTTTCAATGCGAATTCCGAATTTGGTCCTAGTAGAATTTAATCAGATTTCATAAAAAAAAAAAAACAACTCCAGAGAGGCCCTGGAATGTGGATGAATTAATCAGAATAGAGCAAAATTTGCACTGGAAAAAAGTTCAATTAAGTTGAAATACAGTGGTTCTCAGGGGCTGTACAGTAGAGTTTTTGCACAGTTTGGAACCAACTTGTTTGGGAATGAGATCCCATTACACTGGTTTTGTCCCCCAAAGGCCACTCAGCTATTCAACTGGGGACCAGTTCTCAAGAGCATACTGGTAAACCAGTTACTAGACGTTTTCTAAAGCGTCTAAATTCTGCTGTCGCCAGAAACTGTGTAATAACCGTTAGATATTTTGATGGTGAGTTGGCCATCATGGTCTATTAAACAGCAGTGCTTACCAGTCAGTCAATTCAGGTAGGACACAAGAATTCCTGGTTCCAACCCAGCCTTGGACAGGAAAGTTGCTTGAAGAACCTTGTTTTTAGATTTGAGGAAATCGTCTAAGTGGTATCAGTGATGTTCCTTCACAAGGACTAAGCATCAAAAACTCAGAACATGGTTGACATTGAGATATTGTTGGCTTTGCAGTCTTGTCAAGGATGGCCTTAAATGTAACAGAAAAGTGATTAGATTTTCAACAACCATTGAATTTAATGTTACTTCTTGATCTGTAGTATGGCTGAAATTGGCCAGGTAGGATGTAGTGACATTCATTAACTGGGAATTGGGTTTGGACAAGCAATGCACAGAGTTGCCTTGGCCCACACTGTTAAAGCAATCAGCAAAGCTAGGTTCGGTCTGGCTAACATGTATTGAGGGTCGCTTGTCTTCCACTGATATGCTGTGCTCATCTGTGTTGCTGGAGAAGAAAAAAAGGCTGGCAGTGACTTGCTGAAGGTCTGTGGTTTACACTGGGGGTCTGGTTTTCTCCACCCATAAAACTGACTGCTGTGCTATAAGTGAGAAACTCTATAGAGTAGGCCATTATAAAAGAGCAATCAAATAAGTAAATAACTAGTTTATGTAGCCCCTGGAGCAGTTATTGACATGCTAAGTTACAACTGCATTTGGCATGTAGGAAGGATTTTCCTCACCATCACTGTATGTAGACTTCAAACATGCAGTTATTTAAGGAGAAAAACACATGTACATGGAATAAGACTGGGGTATACAAACTTACCTTCAACAATGGAAAAAAAAAACTTAAGCTGTCAAATACTAAAGATGGAAAGACGACCTTAATGAATTTCTTTTGTTGAAGTAACTTGAAATGTCCGATTTCAGTGTATTGCATATACAGGTGTGTGGATTCTGCACACGAGTAGGGTAGTAGTAGCAGGGGTAGAGAATTCCTGAACTATACACGATCATACTTTGTACAAGCTATGCGGCTTGAAGCATTCTGTCGTGGCTTCTGCATATATTATGCTCATATTTGCAAGACTAAGCCTTGCAAAGCAGTTTGTACAGGGTATCTCAGAAGTCGCGCACCATCCTGGTTTTAAAAAAAACCACCTTTCTTGATTTCAAAAACACCTTTATTGATTTCAAGAACATCTCTGTTGATAGTAATCATAACAAAGGCTCAAATTGAGCCTTCTATTTTTTATTTTTTTTTTGTTGTGAAAACCAGGATGGTGCGTGACGTCTGGGCCACCCTTCTGGGGCACAGTTTTCCTGGACTGAAGCTTCTCTATGGTAAAAGCATGTACATACGTGTTATTGTTCGCAAGACTTAGTGTCTGTGTTTCTGTTTTCTTCTGTTTTTCTGTTTTCTTTCCTGTGATCGTCTGTATTAAGAAGGCAGTGAGTTTTTTTTTTTAGCAGACCTACTATATGTTTTCATGTGAAAGCCATGTTAGTTGGCTTACAAGTCGCACCATTGGCTAGTTATAAATATGAGCGCCCGAAAAATTGTACTTGTATGTACTTGAGCAGATGTCGATTACATCCCAATATTCCTCGGGATATGTAAAAAAAACATTGTTTCCATGTTTTGCCCATTGACATATTTTACTTTTTGCCTTTGTTGTGAATTCATGTTCATGTAACAGAATCCTGACAAATTGTTCCAAATGTTAAAAGTGTGCCCCATGGGGCTGGTCTGTGTTAACAGTGTGCCTCATGGGGCTGGTCTGTGTTAACAGTGTGCCTCATGGGGCTGGTCTGCAGTGTTGGACACCTATACATGGCCTTCGTCTCTGTTAAATTGTAACTAACATATGTCAGATCAGTGTTGACAGTGTGCCCCATGGGGCTGGTCTGCAGTGTTGGACACCTAGACATGGCCTTCGTCTCTGTTAAATTGTAACTAACATATGTCAGATCAGTGTTGACAGTGTGCCCCATGGGGCTGGTCTGCAGTGTTGGACACCTAGACATGGCCTTCGTCTCTGTTAAATTGTAACTAACATATGTCAGATCAGTGTTGACAGTGTGCCCCATGGGGCTGGTCTGCAGTGTTGGACACCTAGACATGGCCTTCGTCTCTGTTAAATTGTAACTAACATATGTCAGATCAGTGTTGACAGTGTGCCCCATGGGGCTGGTCTGCAGTCATGGACACCTAGACAACCCCTTCACCTCTGTTAAATTGTAATTTATTGCCAATTATTTCACCTACAATTGAGCATTTTTCATTTTGCTTGATTCTGATTCATTCATTGACCTCTTTATGGGAGTTAAGAGTTTTCTTGTGAAGTTTGATTAACTGCTTACCAGAAAAACTTAGTGTTGCGATCAAAAGTATCATTTCAAGGCCTTTATGTGCGTCTGCAAGTGTATTTTGACTTGCTCAACATTAGGTGAAGTACAGCGTATGTGATATTGCCTGTAGTTCCAAGATATGAACATCACCGTTTTCTGTCCTACCTTCACTAGGCCTTACCCTCCCAACCTCGGCTTGGCAAGATTCTCCCAGCATGCAATGCTCGCCTGAACTCCCTGATGAAAGTCAGCCTGAATTCGACACATAGCTGATTATCTCCCTTTGCTATCCACCTGCCAGGGATCCTGCTAGCCTGCATTTCTGTCTGCTGCTCTGCCGGCTTGCTTTACTGCCTGCATGACCCCTCAGTACTCTGCCTAACCCAGGCTTTCCTTGATGCTGCTGTATTACATGCCTGAAACAAAGGGGAAGGAGATAACAAACAGTGCGCATGTCACATAGTGGAGAAACCTATACATGCATGTACTGCGGGGAACCCACTGAAGACTACTCTCATATGCAGTGTGACTTTTTTCTTTTAATTCTGGAAAAACATTCTGTGAAAGTTCCATGTGCATCTTTTTTTTTTTTTTTGAACGTTTAATTTTAAATCTAAACCATATTCAGGTGTACAGATGTCCGCGGTAGGTAGCTTACAATTTCAGCTAAAGTCTAATTAAATCTATGTTTTGTTTTGCAAACCCATATCTGGGGTGTACATGTTTATGTACTTGTATATATACAAGGATATACAACATGATCTTGTAGTGTGAAATAGCTGTCTATTAAACATGGTTTAATCTATATGTGTTCTGTAACACTACTAAGAACCTAGTGAGGTTATTCAGAGGGAGGCCTGTGATTGGTCATTGTTAACATATGTAAGCAGTTGTATGATTGGTCAATGATGACGTATGTCAGCAGTCCTATGAGTGATCAGTGTGTACACGTACAAGCACCAGATTGGTTATTACAGGTGTCACATTTCTTGTATCACCACATATAGTACATTAATGTATGTACGAAATCCAATACGACATGCCTCAGTATCTTGTGTGTTTGAGACTGAATATCACATTAAGAATGTGAGCGTGAGATTGAGAAATTGAGTGATCACATAAGGCATGTGTGTGTGTGTGATTGAATTTCCAATAAAGAACGTGTGGGTAAGGTTGAGCTTCACATAGTGTGAGATTGAGCATTTTGCACCACACTGTAAATTATCCTTCAAAGTTCTGGAAAACATAAGATATCAGGTCCTTGAAGGTCATGAAAACTGTTTTCATTCATTAGTGGGATCCTGTGAATCAGGTTGTTTGCGACATCACCACAGAGGCAAAGTTTGCATAATAACGTGACAAGATTGTCTCACTAGTGTGAACTGCTGTCAGTGGTGACTCTGTACTTGGGACTTTTATGGTTAAGAAGCAGAAGAAAAGTTTGCATGATAATGTGACAAGATTGTCTCACTAGTGTGAACTGCTGTCAGTGGTGACTCTGTACTTGGGACTTTTATGGTGAAGAAGTAATGTGACAAGATTGTCTGACTAGTATGAACTGCTGACGGTGGTGACTCTGTACTTGTGACTTTTATAGTGAAGAAATAATGTGACAAGATTATCTGACTAGTATGAACTGCTGTCGGTGGTGACTCTGTACTTGGGACTTTTATAGTGAAGAAATAATGTGACAAGATTATCTGACTAATATGAACTGCTGTCGGTGGTGACTCTGTACTTGGGACTTTGTGGTGAAGAAATAATTTGACAAGATTGTCTGACTAGTATGAACTGCTGTCGGTGGTGACTCTGTACTTGGGACTTTTATGGTGAAGAAATAATGTGACAAGATTGTCTGACTAGTGTGAACTGCTGACGGTGGTGACTCTGTACTTGGGACTTTTATAGTGAAGAAATAATGTGACAAGATTATCTGACTAGTATGAACTGCTGTCGGTGGTGACTCTGTACTTGGGACTTTTATAGTGAAGAAATAATGTGACAAGATTATCTGACTAGTGTGAACTGCTGACGGTGGTGACTCTGTACTTGGGACTTTTATAGTGAAGAAATAATGTGACAAGATTATCTGACTAGTATGAACTGCTGTCGGTGGTGACTCTGTACTTGGGACTTTTATAGTGAAGAAATAATGTGACAAGATTATCTGACTAGTATGAACTGCTGTCGGTGGTGACTCTGTACTTGGGACTTTTATAGTGAAGAAATAATGTGACAAGATTATCTGACTAGTATGAACTGCTGTCGGTGGTGACTCTGTACTTGGGACTTTGTGGTGAAGAAATAATGTGACAAGATTGTCTGACTAGTATGAACTGCTGACGGTGATGACTCAGTACTTGGGACTTTGTGGTGAAGAAGTAATGTGACAAGATTGTCTCACTAGTATGAACTGCTGTCGGTGGTGACTCAGTACTTGGGACTTTTATGGTGAAGAAATAATGTGACAAGATTGTCTCACTAGTGTGAACTGCTGTCAATGGTGACTCTGTACTTGGGACTTTTATGGTGAAGAAGTAATGTGACAAGATTGCCTCACTAGTGTGAACTGCTGTCAGTGGTGACTCTGTACTTGGGACTTTTATGGTGGAGAAATAATGTGACAAGACTATCTGACTAGCATGAACTGCTGTCAGTGGTGACTCTGTACTTGGGACTTTTATGGTGAAGAAGTAATGTGACAAGATTGTATGAACTGCTGTCGGTGGTGACTCTGTACTTGGGACTTTTATGGTGAAGAAGCAGAAGAAAAGTTTGCATGATAATGTGACAAGATTGTCTCACTAGTGTGAACTGCTGTCAGTGGTGACTCTATACTTGGGACTTTTATGGTGAAGAAGTAATGTGACAAGATTGTCTGACTAGTATGAACTGCTGTCGGTGGTGACTGTACTTGGGACTTTTATGGTGAAGAAATAATGTGACAAGATTATCTGACTAGTATGAACTGCTGTTGGTGGTGACTCTGTACTTGGGACTTTTATGGTAAAAAAGAAACTTCAGTCTAAATGTTACAGGTTGTTGTGTTCTCAATGAATCGTTTTTTGTTGGGTTTTTTTCCATCGGTGGGTTTTTTTTTAGGCGAGATGAGATAGTGGTTGGATGAGTGAATGGATTGTAGCAAATGTGTGCAGTATGTTTTCGGAGTGACATTTTGATTGTGTAAATATATACTGTATATGTGAAAGCATTTGTGATTTTTTTGGTATTATAGAAACATGTAGATGTAGGAAGTGCTGTTGTCAGCGTTAGATCTAGGAATGGACAACATGTAGATGTAGGAAGTGCTGTTGTCAGCGTTAGATCTAGGACAACATGTAGAATGTAGGAAGTGCTGTTGTCAGCGTTAGATCTAGGAATGGACAACATGTAGATGTAGGAAGTGCTGTTGTCAGCGTTAGATCTAGAAATGGACAACATCCGGGAAAAAGACACTGGTACTTTCATGAAAAGAAGTCAAATGAAAAACAAAGAAACTAAATATTCCCTGGGGACTTGTTACCAAGGCTACAGTTTCCTGGATCTAACCCTGATAATTTACGAACCATACGTTTCATGGTTCTGATTGGCTTGCTACAGATGATTGGTCCATGGCCAGTGAGTCACACACTCAGTTTGCTCTCTCCCTTGTTTGAATGTGCCTCGTAGGAAATAGGAGGTACATGAACCTGTCAAAAGTCGATGGTTTCTTTATGGCACTCTGGTTTCTTTCTGACACCATATTCTCCTGGCACTCTGGTTTCCTCCAGGCACTCCAGTTTTCTCTTGGCTTTCTGGTTTCCTCTTGGCACTCTGGTTTCCTCCTCGCACTCTGGTTTCCTTCTGGTATTTCAGTTTCCTTCTAACACTTCAGTTTCCTCTACCCGTATGCCAGACTTCCATCATATATTGAAAAATTTATTGTAATAAATCGCCAAATAATGGAAAATATTCCTGTGAATGTGTTTGTGGCCATGCTATATAGAGAGAAGTCCATGCAACATCTCCATGGAAGGAAATGCTGCCTTGTGGCGGGCAGGGAAGAAAAAAGTGTGCTAGAGCTGATGAAAAGTTAAGAATTTATGTTGCGAAGCTCTGAGGGACTAGTGTTTCCAGCAGAGAAATCCGGCCTGTTTTTGTGTCACGTTCACCTCTGATTTGTGATCATATTTGATAAAGTTGTTGTGAGGTACATGCAATTAAAAAAATGCTGGTCTGCCAACCTGTATAAGAGGTGGACTCGTCTCAGATTATGCCGACAGTTCTGAGTTTCTGGTGGCTGTAGCATGGGCCATTGCTGACATATCAGGTGCATTTGTCTTTCATAGTTTCCATGTATATGTAGGTGCAGAAATCTAGTCAGAGAGCTAAAGATATTTAGCAGATTCATTTTTTTTTTTGTATTACGGTGTGAACTGGTTCCACTTAAGCGATATTAACTTCAACAGTCTTTGCCTAATAGCTTTGTTACAGCAACTAACAGCTTTGTTAATATCAAGCCTACTATATTCCTAAGTTCAGGAAGAGACTAATTGTCATCAAAGCATATGGCATAAGGTAGTCTAGGAACAGCTTGATGGTTAAGCATACAGTATACTGTAGTTCAGGTGTAACTTCATACTGTATACTGTAGTTTGTGAATAGTTTCATGGGTACATGTATATAGTATCCAGTACACTGTAGTCTAGGAAGCAGTTAATGTAACAGCGTTCTTTCTGACAGCCTTCACAAAACATTGACTATTTTTGTCATTCAGAAATTTAGTTTGTTCATTTGTTTATTTGAAGTTGACCATTTTATGTCCTCACTGATGGTTTGAGTTGTTTTTCATATGCCTTCCCTTTATTTTTTTTTTTTGTCTTTTTTGTTTTTCTTCCCCTATTACAGTGATTAAGAGGCAGGTTGGTAACAATATGCTTTTCACTAACATTTTGGTGTTGTCTTTGCTAGTGAATCGTGTCTACTAACTTCATCCACTCTAAGGAGAAGGTATTATACATGTAATTAACACATTTCTGTTATCTTTGTGCCTGTCTGTCTGTCTAGTAGTCTGTCTGTCTGTCTGGTCGTCACACTAGGCTCAGAATCAGTCTGTTATTAGTATAAATATAGGCCTGTTAGAATTTTGATTGGACTGAGAAGATAAATCTAAGGCCTTGCTGTTTAGTTTATTTCTTATGAAAAGTAACATTTTTGTAGAGTGGATATATAAAAAAATTTGTCGCCAGTCACCTGAAATTGATTTTGGGGTATTGTCTTAGGGTTTGGTGTATCTGTCCATTTTCTGTTTTCTAAGTGAACACTCTGCCTCCTGAATTATTACCTGTAGCAAGGTCTACCAAATCTATAACTCATGTTCAGTTATAGCGAATTTGCAAGAACCATATTCTGTGACCCTGGTCACCTTTTGAGGATCATTGGGCACTTGGAAGTTTTTTTGTTATCTTTTTTTTCTTCTTTTTCCAGCAGGATTTTGAACATGAAATCTCTTGATATTTATCCCTAAATGAAATTTTCCTCAAACCTGTTCCACATATGCACCTGGGAACCCTTGGCACAAACCCCTCTTAACATAATGAGCATACCTACAGCGCTGGTTGCCATGGTAATTGCATGCTCTTAAAGCTAAGCGGGCTTCGTACAAGCGGGCCTGGGTGATGTAGAAGAACCCCACAGTTTTGCCATTGACTTTTACCTTGATCTGTTTTGTTTTTTTTTTGTAAAGTTTGTTGGGCTTGAACCGTTGTGATTTGTTGCAGTGGCACTCATTTCTGGGAGGTTTACGAACTTCATTTATTAAATTAGCCACAATGTTTCATCTTAATTTTCTGAAAATGCAAAATCCCTGTCCATTATTGACCCTGTGGCAGCAAAACACAAATATTAAGGACGTTTTTATGGTGCAAAATCTTCAGATGATTAGTGACCTGTTTTTATCCATGCACGACATCTGATTGAGCATTGAACAAAGGTGTTTGCAAGCTCATATCCGTAATGTTTTGTGGAGAAGGATTTCATTTCCCCTAGAGTGCACTGCTTGAATTCACTATCTGAGCTTCTCTGTGGTTTTGTTCTGTTTTGTTTTTTGACTTCTCGTCATGTGGGCCTTTACAGTTCTCACCTTGTAACACTGGAATAAAGTGCTGCATCGATACGGCCTTCATTTCAAGCTAGAACTTTGATACAACAACTTGTATATTTATGACATCATATTCCTCTGTTATTGTCTCATGATGCTGAGAGTTCAAGCCCAGCTCCTTGTTATTGTCCCATGATGCTGAGAGTTCAAGCCCAGCTCCTTGTCATTGCCCCATGATGCTGAGAGTTCAAGCCCAGCTACTTGTTATTGTCTCATGATGCTGAGAGTTCAAGCCCAGCTCCTTGTTATTGTCCCTTAATGCTGAGAGTTCCAGCCCAGCTCCTTGTTATTGTCTCATGATGCTGAGAGTTCAAGCCCAGCTCCTTGTTATTGTCCCATGATGCTGAGAGTTCAAGCCCAACTCCTTGTTATTGTCCCATGATGCTGAGAGTTCCAGCCCAGCTCCTTGTTATTGCCTCATGATGCTGAGAGTTCCAGCCCAGCTCCTTGTTATTGTCTCATGATGCTGAGAGTTCAAGCCCAACTCCTTGTTATTGTCTCATGATGCTGAGTGTTCAAGCCCAGCTGCTTGTTATTGTCCCATGATGCTGAGAGTTCCAGCCCAGCTGCTTGTTATTGCTCCATGATGCTGAGAGTTCCAGCCCAGCTGCTTGTTATTGTCCCATGATGCTGAGAGTTCAAGCCAAGCTCCTTGTTATTGTCCCATGATGCTGAGAGTTCCAGCCCAGCTCCTTGTTATTGTCCCATGATGCTGAGAGTTCAAGCCCAACTCCTTGTTATTGTCTCATGATGCTGAGTGTTCAAGCCCAGCTGCTTGTTATTGTCCCATGATGCTGAGAGTTCCAGCCCAGCTCCTTGTTATTGTCCCATGATGCTGAGAGTTCAAGCCCAGCTCCTTGTTATTGTCCCATGATGCTGAGAGTTCAAGACCAGCTCCTTGTTATTGCCTCATGATGCTGAGAGTCCCTTGATCTGAGAGTTCAAGCCCAGCTCCTTGTTATTGTCCCATGATGCTGAGAGTTCATGCCCAGCTGCTTGTTATTGTCCCATGATGCTGAGAGTTCAAGCCCAGCTGCTTGTTATTGTCCCATGATGCTGAGAGTTCAAGCCCAGCTCCTTGTTATTGCCCCTTGATGCTGAGAGTTCAAGCCCAGCTCCTTGTTATTGCCCCTTGATGCTGAGAGTTCAAGCCCAGCTCCTTGTTATTGTCCCATGATGCTGAGAGTTCCAGCCCAGCTCCTTGTTATTGTCCCATGATGCTGAGAGTTCAAGCCCAGCTGCTTGTTATTGTCCCATGATGCTGAGAGTTCCAGCCCAGCTCCTTGTTATTGTCCCATGATGCTGGGAGTTCATGCCCAGCTCCTTGTTATTGTCCCATGATGCTGAGAGTTCAAGCCCAACTCCTTGTTATTGCCCCTTGATGCTGAGAGGTCAAGCCCAACTCCTTGTTATTGCCCCTTGGTGCAGAGAGTTCAAGCCCAACTCCTTGTTATTGCCCCTTGATGCTGAGAGTTCAAGGCCAGCTCCTTGTTATTGTCCTATGATGCTGAGAGTTCAAGGCCAGCTCCTTGTTATTGTCCCATGATGCTGAAAGTTCAAGCCCAGCTCCTTGTTATTGCTCCATGATGCTGAGAGTTCCAGCCCAGCTCCTTGTTATTGTCCCATGATGCTGAGAGTTCAAGACCAGCTCCTTGTTATTGTCCCATGATGCTGAGAGTTCAAGCCCAGCTCCTTGTTATTGCTCCATGATGCTGAGAGTTCATGCCCAGCTCCTTGTTATTGTCCCATGATGCTGAGAGTTCAAGCCCAACTCCTTGTTATTGCCCCTTGATGCTGAGAGGTCAAGCCCAACTCCTTGTTATTGTCCCATGATGCTGAGAGTTCAAGCCCAACTCCTTGTTATTGCCCCTTGATGCTGAGAGGTCAAGCCCAACTCCTTGTTATTGTCCCATGATGCTGAGAGTTCAAGCCCAACTCCTTGTTATTGCCCCTTGATGCTGAGAGGTCAAGCCCAACTCCTTGTTATTGCTCCATGATGCTGAGAGTTCCAGCCCAGCTCCTTGTTATTGTCCCATGATGCTGAGAGTTCATGCCCAGCTCCTTGTTATTGTCCCATGATGCTGAGAGTTCATGCCCAGCTCCTTGTTATTGTCCCATGATGCTGAGAGTTCAAGCCCAACTCCTTGTTATTGCCCCTTGATGCTGAGAGTTCCAGCCCAGCTCCTTGTTATTGCCTCATGATGCTGAGAGTTCCAGCCCAGCTCCTTGTTATTGCCCCTTGATGCTGAGAGTTCAAGGCCAGCTCCTTGTTATTGTCCTATGATGCTGAGAGTTCAAGGCCAGCTCTTTGTTATTGTCCCATGATGCTGAGAGTTCAAGCCCAGCTCCTTGTTATTGCTCCATGATGCTGAGAGTTCCAGCCCAGCTCCTTGTTATTGTCCCATGATGCTGAGAGTTCAAGACCAGCTCCTTGTTATTGTCCCATGATGCTGAGAGTTCAAGCCTAGCTCCTTGTTATTGCTCCATGATGCTGAGAGTTCAAGCCCAGCTCCTTGTTATTGCCCCTTGATGCTGAGAGTTCAAGCCCAACTCCTTGTTATTGCCCCATGTTTCTGAGAGTTCAAGACCAGCTCCTTGTTATTGCCTCATGATGCTGAGAGTTCCAGCCCAGCTCCTTGTTATTGTCCCATGATGCTGAGAGTTCAAGCCCAACTCCTTGTTATTGCCCCATGATGCTGAGAGTTCAAGACCAGCTCCTTGTTATTGCCTCATGATGCTGAGAGTTCCAGCCCAGCTCCTTGTTATTGTCCCATGATGCTGAGAGTTCAAGCCCAACTCCTTGTTATTGTCTCATGATGCTGAGAGTTCAAGCCCAGCTGCTTGTTATTGTCCCATGATGCTGAGAGTTCCAGCCCAGCTCCTTGTTATTGCTCCATGATGCTGAGAGTTCCAGCCCAGCTCCTTGTTATTGTCCCATGATGCTGAGAGTTCAAGCCCAACTCCTTGTTATTGTCCCATGATGCTGAGAGTTCAAGCCCAGCTCCTTGTTATTGCTCCATGATGCTGAGAGTTCAAGCCCAGCTCCTTGTTATTGCCCCTTGATGCTGAGAGTTCCAGCCCAGGTCCTTGTTATTGTCCCATGATGCTGAGAGTTCAAGCCCAACTCCTTGTTATTGTCCCATGATGCTGAGAGTTCAAGACCAGCTCATGCTGGCTTCCTCCCCAGTATGTTGGAAGGCCCTCCAGCAACCTGCGGATGGTTGTGGGTATCCCCCAGGCTATGCCTGGTTTTCTCCAACCATAGTGCTGGCTGCCATCATATAAGTGAAATATTCTTGAGTACAGGGTAAAACACCAATCAAATAAATAAATAAATATTGGCCCTTGATCACCTGGTATGGTTTAAGTGAAGGTCAACATCTTGAAGAAATGCACAGAATATGCCCTAAACTTGTATGGTTGTCAACATGGCATAGTTGGCCTGATTCTGAGAGTTCTGCTGATCTTAGAGAAGTCTTCTTACCACACTAGTTTGTCTCTAAAATGCACTTTGTGAGGTGAAAGTTCTGGTTAGGTATTGTGCGTGCGTGTGTGTGTGTGTGTGCGCGTGTGCGTGTGCGCGAGTGCATGTGCGCGTTATCCTGAAGTGAAGTGTATGTGTTGTTGTCATGGTAACAGCATGCTGGTGTCTCCTGGTATTCATTGTTTTCTCTCACTAACCTGCATGGTGGTTGGGTGTAGAATGAAAAGTAACCCAGATAGTCAGGTAAATGTATTCACAGTTGTCCAAACATGTATTAAAAGTCAGTGTAGACTTGGACAGATTTTCACACCAATTTTATCTTTTTAAACAGTGTTAAATGAGCCTTCAGAACAAATAGAGGGCTGAAGTTTTAATACAACTTTGATTCAATGGTCTCAGGCATACGGATCAATCAAGATATGTGCATGTTGCTATTATTGTGCCAATTAAGGATGATTTTCGTATTATATTTCACTTTCCTATTTTTTTTTCATTATATTGTGATCAATTCTCTTGAGAGAAAGAAAATTGAGAAAGAAAAAAAAGAACTAATTGCTTGACTGAACTCTTCTGTGGTAGCAGGTACTGTAGAGCATGTGCTTTTTGTATTATTTCTGCCGCCATTTCATTTTTTTTCCACACGGTGGACATCAGATATTATTATTTAAATTGAAACAGGCAGATCATGTCAGAGCTTCTGTTTATTTGTAGGTGTTCAATGCCAGATCAGGTGGTCAAAAATGCTGTCAGACCTGTGTAAAATTCTAACAAATACTGAACCGAGGAAATGTGCTAATTGTGTTCATGTTGATGTTGTAATGTTTGGTAATGTGAGGCAGATCATCGTTTCTAAGTTTGTTTGTTTTTTTTTTATAAACAATAACGCTGATTTTTACTTTCTAGAAGCTACATGTGTACCCACTCTTTATGCTTACATTGCAGTTTACATTGATTTTTACCGAAGTTTTACATTCATTTCACTGAAGTTTTACATTGATGTTACATGTACATGTGCCAAGTATAAGTATTCCATAATACTACTGATACACTAATAGTGGTTTATAGTTGGTTCTGTGTTGTTTAGATTTAACTGTAAACTAATTATTCACCCACAGTTTTGGAATTTTTGTAGTGTTTGAAAAAAGGAAACTGTAAGATAAAATGTATTCACTGATTTAAATCCACAAAGAATGCAGTCTAAAACTGATAGCTTGGTCTTGGAAGGTTCCAAAGATACAGGGTACCCACTTAAAGATAGTGATTTGTGAGAAGAATTTAAAATCATCCAGGGAATATGATGTAGAAAATAGGGTAAGGAGAGAGCTTCGATGCAGATGGAAAGCTTGGAAAGCACGTTTCAAAATTTACATATGCCCTTGACCTCTTGTAAATGATCCAAAATTCCCCCCCATGACTTGAGTAACTGGAAACTTTTTCAAGTGATCTTAGAAATTTTTTCTGTGTTTTGCTTCAAACATTGGTGTGATGAAAATTGTAAGTCTCAGTCCTAAGAGTGTAATACGCTGTATTATATGACATGTATTTCCCTCTGAAGAAATGAAATGTTATGGGTGATGTTTTGGGTCATTTACCATATGTGGAGAGCAAACATTGAAATAAGCAAAGAATAAAGCAAATATAATTTCTAACTAGCCTTCTTAAGACTAGAATCTGATTGCCTGTTCACTACATATAAGTTGAACATTTGGTCACAGATGAGTTCACCATTGTTTCCCTATCAATTTAACTACTTTTTGTAGTGCACTAAGCCTTTTGAAGGTCTTAAAATAGTGTATGTAAAACGCTGAATTAGTGTATTATCTACAGGACTTTTTTCTCTGTTCAAAATCTGTCAAAGTCGTCTCGAAATCTCCATTGTACTTTATACTGTGCTGTAGTTGTCTCTTCTCTCATTGTAGACACACCTGTGATCGTAAAGCTATGGTGAGAGCAGAGACCAAGGACAAACATACAACAGACTAGCGAAATGACGGACTGACAGTAAATACCCTCATAACAGGATATACTCAAACTATACACAATCAACGAGAGTCCCTGCATATTGACCTTTTGGTGGGCGACTCGTTCTGAAACGTCAAGAATTTAAGATTTTCATTCAGGGTCCAGATATTTGGTGTGTCATTCAGAGAATTGCTGCTGTCAACCTTCTGGGGAGATCTGCAGGTTTTCTGACTTTACTTCAGCAGCCTTGACATATCATGTACTTCTGCTGCACAGGATGGCTGCTGGAAATGTGGCTGGGATGTGGGATCCGTTGATGAGGACAATTGATGATGGTGTGGCTCTTGCACTTGGTTTTAGTGTGTCCAGGAGACTTGGACGTGGTAGCTGAGAGGGCCAGTTCATCAGCACACTTGATGATCGTGTGGCTCTGACTTGTGATTGCACAGTGTCCAGGAGACTTTATAAGTTGGATCTGGAAGCTGAGAGGGCCAGTTCATCAGCACACTTGATGATCGTGTGGCTCTGACTTGTGGTTGCACGGTGTCCAGGAGACTTCATTATTGGATCTGGAAACTGAGACGGCCAGTTCATCAGGACACTTGATGATCGTGTGGCTCTGACGTGTGATTGCACAGTATCCAGGAGACTTCATAAGTTGGATCTGGAAGCTGAGAGGGCCAGTTCATCAGGACACTTGATGATCGTGTGGCTCTGACTTGTGGTTGCACAGTGTCCAGGAGACTTCATTATTGGATCTGGAAGCTGAGAGGGCCAGTTCATCAGGACACTTGATGATCGTGTGGCTCTGACTTGTGGTTGCACAGTGTCCAGGAGACTTCATTATTGGATCTGGAAGCTGAGAGGGCCAGTTCATCAGGACACTTGATGATCGTGTGGCTTGCACAATGTCCAGGAGACTTGATGAATTAGTCAGCTCACTTGGTCATCAGCGAGTTCTGAGTCCACATGCTTGGAGGGACAGCTGGTGATAGGTAAAACTTTTAAAGTCATGTTTATGCAGAATTTACTGACTGTAAAGTGCATGTGTTAGTTGCAAGTGCACCAATAACTAGAGGACATCTTGACGGAAACAGACGAGGCACATGTTCTTGCCACTTGATACGTCACAAAAAAATCATTCGATAACTTCCAGCAGAGTATTTAGGGATTTTGTACTGTGTACAACTGAGTGTACATGCCAGCTTCATATCTGTACAGTTTAGGGTGTATGCCAAGTTAACATCTGTACACCTGAGGGTGTATGTCAACTTCACACCTGTAGAACTGAGGGTGTATGCCAACTTCACATTTGTACAGTTGAGGGTGTATGCCAAGTTAACATCTGTACAACTGAAGGTGTGTGTCAACTTCACATCTGTAGAATTGAGGGTGTATGCCAACTTCACATATGTACAGTTGATTTGATTTGATTTATTTATTTTATTGGTGTTTTACACCATACTCAAGAATATTTCACTTATATGACGGCGGCCAGCATTGTGGTGGGAGGAAACCGGGCAGAGCCCGGCGGAAACCCACGACCATGCGCAGGTTGCTGGCAGACCTTCCCATGTTCTGCCGGAGAGAAAGCCAGCATGGGCTGGACTTGAACTCACAGAAACCGCATTGTACAGTTGAGGGCAACTTCACATCTGTACAATTGAGGGTCTATACCAGCTTCACTTCTGTACAACTTCTTCTGTATACAAAATAGTGTCTACACTATTCATGTGCTTCACTAAAGTAAAGCTGAATGTATAGCATACACACTGAACATTACAATCAAGTGTTTTCACAGACTTTGCTCAGAGCAAGTGCGTGCATGGACTTTACATCTGTATGACCTGGTGTACACACAGACAACATTGCAACTGAATGTGTATGTTACATCTGTATGACTGGTTGTACACACAGACAACATTACAACTGAATGTGTATGCTACATCTGTATGACTGGTTGTACACACAGACAACATTACAACTGAATGTGTATGTTACATCTGTATGACTGGTTGTACACGCAGACAACATTACAACTGAATGTGTATGCTTCACCCTGCGCATCAGTGTGTCAGAGATGTCAGTTTACCTTTTTGCAGCGGAATATCGACACTGATTTTACTCATGTACCAATGTGTAAATACTGACGTCGCTCCTGTACTGAATATCATCAGGTACATGCATGAACTTCACTCTATCAGAGTAGCCTCGATGTAGATGATACGTGTTGTACGTCAGTATCAGCCACTTGGCCACAAACATTACCCCTGTACAGCTTTGTGGATGCAGAGCTCATTTCTGTACAACTGAGTGGAGACATTGTCTGTAAAGTTCATACTGACTTCACCATTGTACAACTGAATGTTCATACTGACTTCACCATTGTACAACTGAATGTTCATACTGACTTCACCGTTGTACAACTGAATGTTCATACTAACTTCATGCTTGTACAACTGAATGTTCATACTGACTTCACCGTGGTACAACTGAATGTTCATACTAACTTCATGCTTGTACAACTGAATGTTCATACAGACTTCACTCGTGTACAACGCTCAGTCGGTACTGACTTCACTTGTGTACAACGCTCAGTTGGTACTGACTTCACTCCTGTACAGTTGTCACAGTTGATAACAACATTTATTACTCAGTGGCAGAATGGTGTGACAGGACTTACTCTGCAAATGTTTGAATCCATGTAAATATTCTCACTCCACTAGAGCTGTTATGTTTCTCTGTTGTCATGTTGTCAGTGTATGTTTTGGTAGGCTTACAGCTGTAGGGATTCACCTGTGTCATTGTTTGTTTAAAGTTCGTTTCATCGTTGATGATGGTAAGCGTTGGACTGGCATAGAATTCAGATAATTTAATGTGGGGAGGATGGTAGTGACAGTACAGCTAGTTGTAGAATGGGATAGTCAGGTATATGTTGAGAGGTGTAAAGAATCAATGAGGACACAAATGCATTTAAATCGAGACAATGGGTTAGGTAGGCGGAAGACAACAAATTTGTCTCACAGTCTCGTCATCTTCCTTTGATCAAGACGAACAGACGGACACTTCCCATATAGCTACGTTTACTGCTACTTTGATCCAACAGGCACAAATTACCAATAACCGACTGGATAACTGGTGAATATTTGAATATTGATACTGGTAAAGGCATCGTCCAATCAAGAAGCAGGTTCCGTAATGAAATACAGCAAAGAGGAAATTATGACACTTGCAGGTTGTCCACGTTCACTGTAGAGGGCAGGTAAAGTCTGTCAACACAAGCGCTTTCCACACCCTGTCCCACGGAAGACGAAAACGACAAAAACTGCCACGACTTGGTCCATCTGCCATGTTGGTACATCTGAAATTTTCATATGATTTGCATAAACCCTTTGCTGACTTCCGCAAATAAGTATTTGATTAGATAAAGATGATAACACATTTAGCCCTTGATGGAAGACTTTAGTGTAGTCCTCTTGTGAAAACAATGTATAGGGATTGAGGCACAAGTGTAATGATATACGTTTTGTCTGACTGAACGAAGGCCACACCAATTTGCATGTGGTGCGTGGTGCGGAAATATTATCTCATGATATTTATAATGAGTGGTATTGTTTCGAAACACTGTTTTAAATACCGGTAATATACAATGGTAATCCAGCCACTCCTTGTAGTTATGTTGCTAGTTGAAGTGGTGTGAACAGACTGATCATTCTAACATCTCCCAGGAAAGCCAGCATCACTTCAACATATCACAGGGAGCCACTGGTGATTAGAAAACTCTAGTCTGAAAAGATAATGGATTTGGTTGATTTTTAAGACTTGAAATAACCTAATCAGTGGAGTCGTTCCTTAGAGCTCCCATGTGCAATGACGCCGCTAACAAAATCCCGGCCATTTTGTGGGCCGATGAAGAAAAAAAGAAGCGAACATACAATATTTATTGGCAACCATTATTTATTTCAGGAGGAACACACACCTGTACATTTTATATCAGGGCTGTACGCAGTCTATTGTAGTGTTTAGGGTTTAACTTTGTAGATAATACTCTATTGTATTGTATATATATATATATATATACACACGTGCCCATTATGACATCCTGCTTTTGATATGCGTTAACGTATTGTGTATTTTCTACATCTTTATTGTACAGGGCGATATAGGCTGTTTATGATACATGTACATATTTCCTGGGAGAAAAGCTGGGTTCCTTACATGCTGTACAATTTACTCTACTGACTTAAACGTAAAATACAAATGCTACACATTATACATCATACTCTTTTTGTTGTTTTCATTTCCCGTTTTCTCAATGTATACGCAGTCCGTGGAAGCCAAGTTTTCATTTCATGTTGTTGATTGTTTGTTGCGTGTGGCTGCTGTGTTAGATTCGCGGTTCGTGGGGAAAGTCAGCGTTATGAAGACACTCACAAATCTTGATGCTCGCCACAGTCTAAATGAAGACGCCTTGTTTTTTAACAATAGGCTGTGCATAACTTTATGTCATGTGGGAAAGTTTGTCACTTCCTTGCCTAAGGTTTTTGGTTTTGCCACCAGTAAAACTTGTCAATGGGAAAATCCTTGACTGTGGCATTGAGTAAGTGAAATATTCTTGGGTACAGCATGAAACACCAATGAAATAAGTAAATGATCCTCATATCATCATCTAGGTGTTCAGTATAACAAAAATATGGGGGGATAAAGGAGGGCGGGGGCTTCTCTGCCTCAAATGTTGCTGGCTCTGCTCTGGAGCTGTGGAAAAGTGAGTTCACGTGTTCACATCGACTGTGGCCTTAATTCTGATTGGTGTTTTGCGCCATACTCAAGAATATTTCATGGCCATCCACAGGTTGCTGGCAGACCTTTCCATGTACCAGAGCAGAGGAAGCTAACAGGAGTCAGACTTGACCTCATAGTGACTGCATTGCGGAGAGGCACCTGAGCCAACCACGCTGACAGTCCTGCATGAGCTCCACTGTCGCTCCGATATTTGGATGTCGCTATACCAGTTGAGTCATAAAACCTCCAATTCAATTTCCTGGGAGCAGCGCCAGAGTTCTCCCGCCTCGCAACTCGGCCACTTATCTCGTGTCTCCAGCCAAAGTAAAGACACGCCACGTTAAAACAAAAACGACCCCATGTTCATGGCAGGTAAGACCGCCGAAAGTGTAGCACGAATGTTTGCCAGTGTCCTTTGGCAGGAGACACAAGACAAATGGCTGAGTTGTGAGGCGGCAGAACTCTGGCATTACTCCCAGGAAATTAAACGGAAGCTTGTATGACTCCACTGGTATAGCCACATCCAAATGTCAGAGCGACAGTGGAGTTGATGTGGGACTATCTGACACATCAGTGCTGTTTGGTCAGGTAGATGGCGAAGCTCTCAGGTTTCTTCCAGGCACTTCGGTTGTTTCCCGGCTTAAAGCGGACATTCATCATCAGTGAAAAATTCATCTGCACAGCGTTAATCAACAGTGAAATAAAACAAGTGAATAAGTTAACAGGAATAGGTACAGTGAAGACTGATCGACGGAGTATACATAAACTGGGTGGTGTGTCATGTCTGGTCTTCTCAGCATGGTGTTGCCGTGAGGTATAGCTATATAAATGTCGACATTGGACCTAGGCTAGCTTCAGGGAGACCTACTAATCTATGGGCCCAGTAATGTTGATAGCACTGTTACAACGCAAATGAGACACGACAGAGGAAAGATAGCCCAAAGTCGATAATTTATGCCACTCTGTGTCACCACCAGGAAAGTCTGTAGAATGCATATGCAATCAGCAATACATTTACTTTTGTACAGTCAGTTGACAGTAGGGCTAAGATCCAGGCCAAAGTCACAAGCAGGCAGATATAGTGCTTCTGGAGGTCTTGTATGGGCTACCGTTTGCTTACTGGTTGTACACGGCGGGTACAGAGTTCCTGCACTAGTCGGATGAATTAAATGTTGTATGCTATCGATACAACGTCTCACAGAGGTCCATTTGAAAAACGAGGGGTGTTTTCCTATGAGTATTTAGACGCTGCCTGCCCTTTAAAATCTGTATGTTCCGCGATCAGGAATGATCAGCCGAGGGGATCGCATGTCACAGTGGTTTTAAAATGCTTGGGTTAAGGCCATGTCTGCTGTTTTAGACCATTGCTTCGGTCAAAAATTACCGCAGTCTGCTATGTTTAGTCACCCGTCAAGAGAATCTGGTACTTTTCGTGATGTGGAGTTTTTCGGTGCTGGATTCTCGCTTTTACATAGGCAGCTCATAAGCCGATAAGTCCCACAGTGTGGAGAATTTACGATAAACAAAAATGACTGCGGTCTGCAAGTGGTTAATAATGGGACCGCTGCCTGAAACAACCAATGTGAGCATAACAGAAGCGTTTTAAAACCGCTACGACATGCGATCCCTCGGCTGATCATGGCTGACTTTAAAGGGTAAGCAGCGTCTAAATACGGAATCGAGACCGCGGACATCCAGGTACTCGGGCATGTCGCCCATGGTAACACTACTCGCTCTAGGCATAAAAACACTTAAAAATTTCCCTACTATTTATGTATTAAATTCACAAAGAACACCCACCGAAAACTGGGTTTCCCAATTTTTGGTGGCCCAAATGACACATACTGTCAAATAACCAGATGCCGGGCCTTCAACATATCCAAATATCAATTGGGGTTGACCACCATTTTCTCAAAATAAATCAGCTGGAATGTAGGTACTAGCGTCCTATCGCCATAGAAACAGGGTGTATTGGCTGCGACACGGTCCACTATTTGGAAAATAGCTCTACGTCTGTATTGTTAGAAAAGTAAATTCAGAATGGCGGCCGGGTTTGTTTTCACCGCCATGTAATAGTGAGTAGCGTTACCATAGGCGACACGTCCAAGTGTCCAGATGTCCGCGGTCTCGAATAAGAAAATACCCTTCGTTTTTCAGATGGACCTGTGTTAGATGTTGTATCGGTAGCATAGGCCTAAAATGTCAAATTCATTAGGCTAATCACACACCAGGCTGAGTATTGCCTAGGCCTACGCGCTGGCTGTGAATAATTGACGGAGGAAAAATAGTTACTTTTTACTTACCGAGATTTAAACTATTTCTCAAAGATTCAAAAAAATAAATGTTAGGCGTGATTTGGGTCGGAGAGTGTTATGTTTACTGAGCCAATGAGAGGCAATTTTTTCGAGTGGTGCGCTGCTGGTTTCATCATTGCTTCCCACATTTCCACTTGACTTTCTGACTTGACCTCGAGCGGATGTGGGCGATCTGTGTGTCTGGGGGCTGGTTTTTTTTTGTTTTTTTTTTAAATTCGCGGCCTTGGCGGAGTCTCGGAGGGCATGGAAGTCGCTGGGAACGTGGATCCGATCCCTCCGCACCTCTCGTGGTGTCGAGAAGGTCACCTAGAGTGCTGGGTCGCGGAGGGCGCGCCTTCCGTGTATTCCTCAGGGACGCGCAGGTCCTGCTCTTTTTTTTTTTTTTAATTTTTTTTTTTATTTTGAAATAACCGTGCCCTCCGCGGGTTGGCCGAACGCGCAGTCTACAACGGACATTATCAACCACCATAGTAAACAAGTAACCGAGTGCCAACATCACTAGGCTGTCGCGATGTCAGAACTTGTACATGTTATGTTGGGTTTTGCTCGCCATTGTATTCCGTTCAGGATGTCAAATCTTGTTGGAAAGTCTACCTCGTTAAAGGTGGCATTCTCAAAATCGTAAAACGTAAAGCATAGCAAAACTTGTAGTTTTGCAGCAAACTTTATGTAGCACTTGACAACTTTAGTCCGTGACGAAACCATGCCAAATGATACATGAATGTCATTTCTTGCCCGCCTTTCTATTCTTAAGGTTATGTGGTAACATGTATTTGAACAAAAAAACGATTAATATCTTCGAGTATTATTTTGATATTTAAGGTGAGATAGACCCTGCGCGTCTGTGTGGTTTGACCCTGTACTTTACTATATGCCAAATATACTAAAGTACAGGGTCAAGCCACAGAGGCGTCCAGGGTCTAAGGTGAGAGAGGTGTTGCTTCACATCTTACCTAGTGTCTTTGTAGATGTGTTTATATACACGACAGCATGTAGTAGGGGTTGACACAAACCAACAGAGCAGCACCTGCGCTGACACAAACCAGTAGGCCTCACTGCAACAGTACCACACACAGTTGCCTCTGATTACTATAATGTACACATTATACAGAACACATTACAATGGAGTTTTACCAACAATGGAGTTTTATCCAACAAGATGCAGGCCTATAGAGTCGGTCTGTCCCTCACCAGATAACTATTTAGCCAGAAGTGTCGATATGTATATAGTTCAAGTCCAGCTCATGTTGGCTTCCTCTCCAGCCGTACGTGTGAAGGTCTGCCAGCAATCTGCGGTTGGTCGTGGGTTTCCTCAGCTCTGCCCGGTTTCCTCCCACCATAATGCTGGCCGCCGTAATATAAGTGAAATATTCTTGACTACGGTGTAAATCCCCAATGAAATGAGTAAACAACAGACAGGAAAAGAAGTCCTTGCGTGTGGTATATCCAGGAGAATGACTTTCTAGCTACTGTGTCAACTACTGTGCACTTGTGTCAACCCCGCGAGAACTCCATGAGGGTTCGTCGCACGCCGCGATGAAGTCCGACAGATTCTGTGAGCGTGGAGCCCACCACTGTGTGAGTGACAGTTGCATATAGAAACTTTCATGACAATCTCTTGTTTAGGAATTGAGTTTGTGAACTGTGTTTGTTTGATATCAGAGAATCCTGAGGAGAAAAACACTCGAACTTTGCAACAACAACATATACGGCCGATCCCTGACTTTAGCCTACAGACTTCAGTAGAGGGCACTTACGAAGTTGATCATGATTACGGGTATATTCGGCCACACTTGAAGTTATGTTTCGAACGTAAAATTACTGACGTTTTTGTAGTTGTAATTTGAGATATTCAGACTCGGTTTATTATAATTTGAACATAATCGGCACACGTATAATCCAGATGTAACGCCCGATAAATCAAAACAAGGGAGCTAACTCTTGATAACTACGATTTATTCCGTTCAAAGTATTGTCCCTTGCTTGTGAGTGACATTGGAAAGTAATGCACATTGTTTGATTCTTTGTGTATAATTCCGTTGTGAACTTCGTCCTCATTGTTTATTTTTGTTCCTTCCAGCCTTATCGCTTCCCACCCAGAATGAATGGTTCACAAGCTAACTGCCGAGTGTTAGATTTGAGTGATTCGATATTCAGCGGTGCTAGGTTGGCTGTCTGCTATCTTGTTCCGACCAGAGGCAGAACAGCTACAGCTAGTGGAGTGTGCGATGAACGAAAACTTGTATCTAAACTATTAACACGTTTTGTGTCTTTTGAAACTTTTCAAAATGCTACAGTAAATAGTCACAAATGACATATATAGATATGTATACAGCCAGGTAGTATAGGAATGCTTAGTTGTTAAGTATTAAATGTCAACATGGAAATAAGCTTACAGAGATTTAGGTCTGTATACAAATAGAGCTTAATTAAGCATGACAAACAATGGTAAAGTATAATACCCTCGACATGAAACGTAGCTTTTAAGTTTGGGCTTGAATTTCTGATTCAAGTGCTGTTCCATATGAATACATTTTGTATTATCCTCGGAAAATGATTTAAAACAGGATAGTGTAGAAAATTTAATCGTTATAATTTGTATACATGCCCAAATGTGTTTACTGACTTTAAGATGTCATAAAGAATCGATGTTGATTTGTTGCCGATGGACCCGGGGCCTGTTGCGCGGCGTATCTCTATTTTCTTCTGTGTAATGTTTTTGACATCCATTACAGGCTAGGGTGTAAATCAAATTCTTGGAGTTACGGTTCAAAGATGCATTTATAGTAAAGGGAATTGAACTTTTGACTCAACTATTACATGATTACAACATTTATATCGTTTATCATTGCTGACAGGAAAAGTTTCCGTAGAGTTCGAACTGAATTTGGCCGTGGTTAATAGTTGTTGCAAGTTCTTAGCGTGTGTATTTGCTTTTAGAAATTTTGTTCCATGAGATGCACTGCGAAGTCTTTCATTGGACTGTAAGAGAATTTGGTTGGTTTGAATAGTGGGATATACGTTGTCATTCTTGAGGTTAAGTGTAGCTATAAAGGTGATACGATGGGAGTCGTACAGGTGTTCATTCAATTCATCCATCAATACGTTTTGCGGGATAATGCCTACGTAGTAGGAAAGTCCTGAGTTCTTTAAACCTTGTATTATCGTAGGGACTTGTCTACAACAATGGTACATAACCGTCTGGCTAGATTATATATATTGTAAAGGCCAAAAATTACTTCACTGTCTCGAATTACGCTCAATTATAGTTGTTTAATAAATACCTATGGTACATGTAAACTGTTTCTCACCAGTGGCTAAGATTGTCCTATTCACCCAGCACACGCGTGTGTGGCCCGACTCTTGGTGGTCATCATTTATTTACCGTTTGATAGGTCTCTGTCATGCCCTTATCGACACAACTGCATTATGTGTTTCCCAACGCCTTTGTGACACACAGAACATTCACGTCATTGACGCCCTGGCTCAAAGAGTTTTCTGTCAAAGACTAGAACATAACTCTGTCTGTAGATGCCATAACTTGAGGCTGACAGTTACATTTTTCTTAAAATTCCGTTTTTGCGGATGTTGCAGCTGATGCCGATGCATGCTTCTCTTGCCAAAGTTCACTCTAAAATGACCCTTTACCACAGGTAAGCACACTGTAATAAAAATGAACGAGAGCACTTTTGTGTACTAACGGTACACAACCGTGTGAACCACCAGTACACGTTTTTATTTTCCCAAGTGCACGAGTTGCACACTTCTAGTATACCAAAGCTGCAGATGTTCAGTTTTGTCACAGTTTGTGTACCTCGGGTACACAGTCCCTTTGAGACAGTACAGATATTGCAATTCTGACAACGTGATTAAAAACACTCAGTGACATTATAACAACATCCAGATTGCGATCCATAATGGGGTCGAAAACCTCACAGTGGCGCCCACCACCCATATGCCACATGTGATGGCCGAAGACCGCTCAGTAGTGCCCGCCACCAATATGCCACGCGAAAGCCACAAAACCGCACAGTGGCGCCCTGTATGTACACCCCATATGCCAGAGGTGTTGGCCGAAAACTGCATAGTGGTGCCCACCAAACATGCCACAGGTTTTGGCAGAAGACCGCACAGTGGCGCCACCATACAGGTTTTGGCCGAAGAGTGTTGTACAGGCAAGATATTTTTCATACTTCTGTATCAACGAAACTGTCTCATTGTGATACGACTTCCTCTCCTTAGACTCTGGCTTCTTTCACTCAACTTAACCCAACTTTTTGACCAAAAATACACGTACACATTTACAATTGAACAGTGTTGGATGGTGTTGAGTGTTCTAGAACGAAGCAGAATAACGCGTCCTGACTAATCAACACGGCTCAACTTCTTGACCCAACTTCAGACTGACTCAAGTTGAGTCAACAGAAGTTGAATGATGTTGGATAGTCTGAATTGGGCCTTACTGACGCAAAATTCAAAACTAAAACCAAAGGTGTCCGAACAGATCTCTCTCGAAACTGACAGGTCCCACAGACTGCTTTGGAAATTCACCCCCCCCCCCGCCCCCGCCCCACTCCCCCCATGCAGGGATGAGGGAAATTTGGGGATTTGCATACCAATACATCTCAATCGGGTTTGGTTCACCTCCTTCCTCTCCCCTAAATGCTGATCGTTAAGACCAACACTGACCAGCTAACTACAATACGATGACTGTGAACTGCATGAAAAAGAGACAAATTTTATTGTAAACAAGTGATTTTATGCGTATCTTTCATTACTTTAAAGAAAAGACAATAAAAAAATGTAACCAAAGTTATTTCAGAACGGGTCCATACAGACGTAAACGGCCATAGGCATTTTTTGTGACATGCTTGGTAACTCCATAAATCATCTTTTAATTTGGAATTCTTACGAGGCCATAGGATATGACATTTTAAAGAAACCGGAAACACGATTTCACGTCATCTGTACCCTAGGCTCTTCAGTATGAGGGGTGAGACACTCCTTTTCATGCGAAGAACGGTTCCTTTTATTATTTCAGTCGAAGGCCACGCACTGTGGTCTCCTGGCTGAGACCTTTGGGAATAACCCCAGACGTATTCCACTACCTCTTCCTCGTTGAAAAGGCCCCCCTCCCCCCCACACACACACCCGTGGGCTTCTTTCCTTGTTTTCAACTGGGATATATCGATTATCATACATGACAAAAATGTGAGGTTTTTTGAACTATGAATAGGTTTCTTTATCGATATATATATATACATTTGGTCCTTCGTTGTCTTTTCTTTTAAGTACAGGGTGCTTCGCGATGACAATGCTTTAAAGTGAAAGATAATTCATGTTCAGAGTTAAGTTTGTCCAAAAGGTTGGACAATAATATATTTATTTCAGTATTTTTTCTAACAGCCACTACGACAGTGGAAATTGACATTTAACTCTGCTCTGTTGGCTAATATGAAACGCAGCTATTCTGTGTGAGCTGTGGCGTAATTGTTCCAATCGCGGAAAACTCTTGTCTCCTGAGACTGTAGTAAACTGCTAGGGTTCTGGTTGAAACTTAAGTATATATCTAAATTTATAACATGAAATGATCAAGAAGCTTACACCCTTCACAACACAATGGCCTGGAAATATTTGATAGTGTTGCTAACACATGCATTTCTTACAACAGTGTCCTTTGCCTGTGTTATTACATGTTACATTGACAGTCAGTGAGGCCCAAGTGTTATTACATGTTACATTGACAGTCAATGAGGCCCCTGTGTTATTACATGTTACATTGACAGTCAATGAGGCCCCTGTGTTATTACATATTACATTGACAGTCCGTGAGGCCCCTGTGTTATTACATGTTACATTGACAGTCCGTGAGGCCCCTGTGCTATTACATGTTACATTGACGGTCAGTGAGGCCCCTTTGTTATTACATGTTACATTGACAGTCAACTCTGAAGATTTACGTCACAGCTTAGAAACAGTTGATATCCTAGCTCTCTGATTGGACAGTCTGTCATAAGCTTATAAACATGTGCGCCTTGAGATCCCCAATGGGCAGAACAATACTCCACACTTCAAACAAAGATAAAATCAGAACGAATTCATATAAATTTATACAGGGTTTTGAATTCAAGGGAGAATTTTGTAAATTTTTTAATGAACAGAGCCTCGGTCATGAGCTGTCTTTTACTGTAATCGAGCGTACATTCCACAATAGAAGTAAAGCATTCACAAACAACACACCGCAGCAGAACACTCTAAAACTGGAGCTACTTCAGTAAATCGGTGCACATTTTTACAGCTTCAGAAAAGCCCATGTAGGCGCCAGTTCGCTTCACTTCCATGACTGAATACTTCCATGATTGAATGCTTTCACGATTGAATATGGAGTCTTTGCTCTCCTTCGTCTTGAGTTTTAATTTCTATGTCAGCTTCGACTCATTAATGTTTCAGTTGGTTTGAGTTTCCTCCCCTTGCTAGAATACGTTAACGAAGGAGATCCTAATAAATAGTTAATTGTCCATCTTATCATATTATATTGAACATGTCTGCAAGTGTAGTGTCCGTATTATGACCAACTTTCATAGGGGCGTTGTCCTCCTCTGAACTTCTTTCTATGTCGTATGTTTGCTTTCCGGTTTCCTGTAATGGCAAATAACGTAACACAGTAACATTCATAGAAGAAGTAAATCAAGGATTAACCCACACGCCGCTTTCTAAAGGTATGCACAAAATGTGCGAAACACAGTTAAGAAATTATAAAACCAATGAATGGCAAATAATCCTCCCGACCTTGTCATTTATTTGATTCCTGCGTTTCAGCATTAAGCTTTAAACAAATCACATGATGGCACTATTTTTCTGTGGCATTGCGCATTCACCCTTGCAGCTTCTGCAGGAAAGTCAAGCGGATGCATCCGACGCTACCAGATGCGGCGCGTTACCTAACAGGATGGCTGCCATTTAGGACGGCTTTTCATAAGCAGCCCTTCCAGCCAGAGCCCGTCACGGTTGGTCTTGAGTATATGATAACCGTAGACATTCTCTTGGTATTGTTGTGGTTTAATAAGATCTGTCATGGATTTTCTTGGTTATGGAAATCTTCGTACATGTCTTCAATCCTGCGATGTAAATAAAATGCCACCCCTTGGTTTTTCTGTTCGCATTCTATATGTTAAGCCATAAACGTGTTTATGTCTGCTGTAAAGGTGAATTTTCTTTTTTTTTTTCAAGGAATGTAATCTGTTAAAATATTGATTACTGAATTTTTAGGTCACATAAGTACCGGAGCAGACAGATATTCAGCCATGATAAAGCATATATGTGTTCACATGCATGTACAATAGACTTGACAACTTTACCCGGACGCAGTGGGGCGTTCGAGACAGTGTGATTGAGACGGTTGCGGTAATCTTCGTTTGTATAAATGAAAGAGGCCCGAAGGCACTCTTCCAAAAAAACATGTGATTTCAAGGACAAATATAGGCAAATAGGTTTGCTTACCGCTCCCATTATCCTGCTGAGGGCTCGTCAGGACTTGTATTCTCCTGCCGCGACCCCATCAAATTTGTATTTTCCGGAACTCTTGTTCTAAATGCAGAATAACACCAATTACTTGAAGGAGAACATAATCTATGTAGAAACTGAAGCAATTAAATAAATAAATAAAGCGTTCTGGCAGTCGTATTCCGATTTTCCTCACTTATACATGCAAATATTATTGTCATTCTGTGCCATTTTAAGTAAGCAGCAAAGCTGTCTACAAAAATTAATGTCGTGCTACTGCTTGTCTGACTGGATTGAATGTGCATGTCCTAACAAATCGAATCCGGACAGTGCGCCACTTTGTTTCTTGAACCAAACATCACACAAATAAAGTTTTGTAACAAGCGCTCTCTTTGACATGATATCTGAAGACTTATATGCAACACTTTTTATCAACTTTCGTAGAAATTCTTTTACAGAGCGAACAACAAATGCAAAATTTCTTCAACTCGTTTCATAACTTTCACATGAAATGAACTCTCCTGTCAGATACTTGCCAACGTGTTCACTGCGAAATAAGAGTGAGTGAGTGGGGGTTTGGGCTTTAACGTCGTACTTAACAATGTTTCATATGATGACGATGAGTCCTTAGAATGTGTGTGTGTGTGTGCATATATATACATACTGTGTCTTCTTGTGGCAGGGCGAGGCCATGCATCCAAAGTCCTGCCTCCTCTGGAGCATCATGACGAAGACACAAGACATGACACCAAACCCAGCCACATTATGTTGACACCGGATAGATCAGTTTTTTGTCCTTGCTCATACCTCTTAATGCTGAGTGCCAAGCCAGGCAGCAACAAGTGCCACTTTCAAAGTTTTTGGTATAACCCGACCCGGCCTTGAAACTGGATGTACGGACCACGAGGCGGATGCTTTAACCATTATACCACCGAGGCAGTTTGTGAAATATAAGACGATGCAGGTATGTCAGTTTGGTCCATATTGTTTCCCTGCCTGTTACGTGTTCTGTTTTACCTAAATACTGTGTCAACTATGATCGTTTTCGAAGATCACATTATTCTGAGTATACTCACGGTGGTTTTTGGCGTCTGATGTAAAGGACCAGGCCGACGATTAGGATAACCAAAACTATACTGAAACCTAAAATAAAATGCGGTAGATAGAACTGATGCAGTTTAGTCATAATCTTTATGATATTTATCATATCTAGGACCGCATCGATACAAGAACACCTTGATCAGATAAAGCCTAGAAAAACTGTGGAGGTTTACTGTGAACAGACCGTGGTTTCTATAATATGTTGCTGACGTAGAGTTTCGAGGGTACACACGGTGCATTTATTAATTTTTATTTGATTATCTCTTTTCCCGATCGCGGTGAAAGCCGTCCCAAATTGTGGGGACTTTTAAACAGGTCTTGACTCAAGGCTGCGGCGGAGCCTCTGGATGATGGGATCGAACCTTCGACCACTGGTAAACGGCTAGTGGACTTTCGATGGCTGACCGGATATTGCTGAGAAGACTCAGTGTCGATAAAACACATAAGACAAACTGATTTAACGCTGAATTTATCTGCTTGGTGATTGAAGAATATTCCTGCTGGATTGATATCAAACCATTGACTGTAAGATTACTTAAAAACGTGACGTCATCACACGTCAGGTCAGATTTAATGGGTTCACGTGTACGCGTAAAGACATGCCGATGAGTTCCCCTAGTTTCGGCCCAGGGTTGGCAGAGAAGGTGACTGTTCCGGGTGGAACGTACTTAATACTGTTGTGAACCGTTACTCATCCATTGCAAGAGGACGTGTTCAGTTTAGACCCGATTTGTCATTGCACGGTACCCATTGTGTCAGGCTGAATTAGACATAAGACACCACAGAGAACTTTAACACGCGTAACCAAACACTCCGTTCTCTTGAAGTCCGGGAGCCCTGAAGGATTTGTTCATCATCCGGATTAGAAAGGGTAGATCTGACGCACACACGATCTCACAACGTACTTTCCTAAGTTTTGTCTTCCGCACTAATTACACTAGACACCGGACTTCAGCGAGAAAGTCTGCCAGCAACCTGCGGATGGTCGCTGGACGGTCTGCCAGCAACATGCGGGGGGCCGTGGGAAGGTCTGCCAGCAACCTGCCGATGGTCGGGGGTTCCCCAGGGCTCTGCCTGATTCCCTCCCACCATCAAGCTGACCGCCGTCGTAAAAGTGAAATATTCTTGAGTACGGCATAAAACACCAATCAAACATATAAATATATAAATAAATCACTAGACACTTCCTAAACAAGGGTCAAACAACGGAGCTTAATAAGGACTTGAATTCAGTTTGATTAGCATGGTTGAGTAGTTGAATCAACCCCGTACTAATCTACTTTCCCTGGTATACCTTAATTAAGGGGCGTTATTTTTTAATAGCAATTTAATCACAGTGATTGAATACATCAACCACACCGAAGGTGAAATTACTTTTTGCTGGGATAGCGAGATTGGCGATTGGGTTTTCTTACATTCAGGTGTCTGAAAACAAATGATTACTCTGTCCGCTCTCTTCAAACATTAATTTCACATAAAACATGGTTAAAATTGTCCAGAAGACAAGCGAATTAAACACCTCGTTACAACTGTTTCACTTGAACAGTTAGAAACAAACCTTAACTGAGATAAATTGACAAGAGGCCAGATTTCACCGCTTATACGTGTAACCATTTAGCAAATTATGCGCTCGGAAATGAGACTGATGACAAGACAGCATTTTGCGTGATTCCAGACCACTGACGTCTAAAAAATAGCAATAACACATAACATCAATGTATTTTGTATTTATCTAATTCTGCTTAAATCATTCTGCTTGGTGGCGTGCATGTATGGGTTGCTACTATTTTAATATTTTGTACGACATGTGCGTGTATATTGATATAGAACGTAAACAAAGAACAATCAGAAGCTGTTTAGCGGCTATAAAAAGATTGGGTGAAGTCATTGTTCTTCAGTCTGTTCAATATGCTCCACAAAGTTAACAATATACATGTAATAAAACATCTGACTACGTTTAATTAGATGGGAAAAAGTCTAAAGAAAATCAGTGAAGGGTAAATTTCAGAAATAGATTTTTATGCTCTTTTCACTCACACAACCCTTGGTCTTTGAATGGTCTTTCCCTTTAATGGCATTCTTCTTGTGATTGATTTTAAGAAAGCCTTTGATCCAGTCTCATAGATTTTCATTAAAAAATTGATGTTGTATACTGTTAGTTTCAGCCAGATTTGCAGCATAGGGTTTTACCGTTACATGTAATATAAGGCGTAGGAATTGTTACGCATCTCATAACTTTTGTAGATGCTAGTGGATACAGAACAGGGAGAACTCATTTCGCCATATTTTTTTATACCATGTGCAGAAATATACGACAGGCAAACTTATTAGAAATAATTATGTTGTGCAATTCAGTTGAATAAATATCACTTTGCTTTAGTTTTCCGATGCAGGACTAAATGGTGATGAGATATCTTTAAGTGAAATTTTAACCGTTAACAACGTATATCGTTCGTCCTAATCTCGGCTTTGAACGATAACACAGGAAACACAATATCAGTTTGTTACTTTGGGGGCTTGCTGTTCTAAACTAACCTTTAGCTCAGACCTGGCACTACCCGTATGAAACGGACAGTTTTCGTTTTAGGAATAGTGTTTAGGAACAACTTTTCGTTTAAAGGTAAGAATTGAACTGTTCTGAGAATACGTTAGTTTTACCGCGTATTAAGGCGATTAAAAGCATTAGTTTTCCAGGTGTCATTGCCGGAAACTGATTTTTAGTGCCTGTTACATTGTTCTGTATGAAATCCAGACGTGCACTCAGAAAGACACGGTTAAAAGTTTTCAAACAATCTAACGATCCCGTCTATGTAAACACCCAATTATGAGTCAATGAGGTGGGACAAATACAATTCTGTATTAATGGACATGCATTTCTTAAAAATCGGAATTATGCTGGGTTTGAAGTTTTCCGAGCAAACAAAGTGATCCAAAGCATATAATATATGCTTTATTTATAGTACACATATATTATATATAGTAAAGTAAAACGTTTCACTGTGCTCGTTTCCTCTGCGGCCGTACGTGGGTAGGTGTGCCTGCAGCCTGCGGATGGTCGTGGGTTTCCCTCGGGCTCTGCCCGGTTTCCTCCCACCATGATGCTGGCCACCGTCGTATAAAGTGAAATAAAACACCAATCAAATAAATAAATAAACACATTGTTTCACAAGTGATGCATTCAAGGTTGTTAGTGTTTAGATACAAACTATCTCTGAGTAACGCTGATGTTAAAAGTTTTCTACTGCTGTCGTCTGACTCTCCAAAAACTTCTACAAATGTGGCTCAGAGTTTGTGCATAAATCGAAGAAAAAACTGTTAAACATATTTCATTTCCCATTAATGAAACGATTTTAGTATTGTAACAATTTATAAGTAATGCGATTGTTATTAAGTACTGTCACTTACAACAAATCTCTCTGTATCGATCTCGGGTCTAGAGCATATCCCCTGAATTTGAAGCTGATTTTAGATTATCAAATTTAATGTGTCTGTAGAGGAAAATGCTAAACCGTACAATAATAAAGTGGGCAAACTTCAGTGATAAATGAGAACCGTGGGCAGATCTGGAAACATAACTAAAATGGCGATATCTCATGTATATGTTTGTTTATTTACTTATTTATTTGATTGCTGTTTAATACCGTACTCGAGAGTTCTCTTTTCCTACGATCGGGCTGAAATTTGGTATACCGTTACAACATAGAAAGACTTACATCCAAAATGCCCGATGAAGTAAGTTTTGATTGATTTATTTATCTGTTTGATTGGTGTTTTACGCTGAGCTGGACTTGAACTCACAGCGACCGCATTGAGAGGCACCTGGGTTATTACGCAGCGTTGGCGTGCTAAGCCCTTGGACCACGGAGACCCCCTAATAAATTTTGAATTCCGTATTCAAATAAGGCTACTCTGGCCATTGTCGCCACGTGAGCTTATTATAAAAATTTTAAAAATTCAATATGGCCTCCACATCAACGTGACAAGGCAGAAATTGAAATCTTTCAAAAGTTTTGTAGCCATTGCATTATCCACTTTCAGGTTTGGTTTCTTTATCTTCGACAGTTTTTGAGATATTGGAGCTCAAGGTGTACAAGGAAAGGACTGGTTGGGTTGGTGTACTCCGCTATGCCAGTTTAGCTGGTTTTGCTGGTGGGAAGGCGAAGGCCGTTAAGATCCACATTACACACCGCGGTGTGACCCCTTCATAGTCAATGCGCTTCTCAAATCGAATCATTCATTAATCTGCTCTAAAGTATCAAAGGAGGGTCCGGCCAGGCGTCAGTAACTTCTGTTAAGCTCTGATCCCACAAGAAGGTAGATTTAATAAGCTTTTTGTTATCTTGACTTTCAGATAAGTTAGTTAATTGTCATTTTGATAATAGAGTACGTACCAGTACCAGCAATCCAGCCTGCACACCCAGTCTTCTCAGAATCATCGTCTGTAACAAAAAGTGATTCTGGTACTCCCCCGACACAGATGACTATGCACACTTCACGACTTAAATGCAGCCTAGCTGCTTATGTCCAAATTCCTTTTCGTTCAGATTATAACAGTTTTTCATTTACATGTGGTATGGTGTATTTACTTATTTATTTATTGATTCGTAAAATTCGCAAAATCAGAAGTTATCCTCCAAGTCTCATAGAAAACTCTTTAATTATATCTTTGGTAAGCGTCACTTCCATCTGTTCAAGAAACAATCGTGTAGTAACTAATTAAGTTCGTGGCGCTTTTTCTGACCAATGCAAAAATGTATGAAGCAAAAATTAAATTTACCATTAGAGTAGAGTATGGTTGTTTCGTTGAAAACGTGAACCTGGACGTCGCTTGAATCGTATTTTAGACCGGCGTAATGTAGTGTGACAGTGTATATCCCACTCTGGTTAATAGGAGATTTCAGGACCAATGAGCATGCTCCGCTCAAATGAAATCCATCACTCTCTGTAACTTTCCCAACAGAATTTTTTTCCACAATCAGATCGTCTACCCCTTGGCGCTCCCAGTGAATTACAATGGACTGATTTGGGGGATGGTGTGATGGTGGGGTGTAGTTGCACGGTAGTAATGCGTTTTCATACGGTAATTTAATGACGACTGTGGGTGGTACAGACACAGCAGACAGAGCTGAAAAGAAAAAAGAAAAATGCTTCCGGGACATAAAGTTGGACCACGGTCTTAATTTTATGGTCGTAGATGCGTTTTATAGACAGTTCAGTCATTTAGGAACATAGCGGGGCTAGACAGGTCTGATAATGAGACAGTGATCATTGAGGTTTTCGTAGCATTTTTCCAAATTCATCTTGTTTCCGAAACTCCGAACTCAACAAAACCAAATATAATTACGTGTGCAAAGTATTTCATTTGTGTTTTCGCTTAGATAAATTAAGTACAAGACATAATTATACAAAGTCTGTGGCTGTGACAAGATATAATATATATTTCTGATCCGAAGCCCGTTGATGTGTATACCTGGTTGGGGAAATGCAAGAATCGAGAAAAGGAGCAACAAGTACATTCTGATGTGCTCTTTCAAAGTGATCTTTTATCTACAACAAAAATAAAGAGCAATATCAATATCAGCCATATCCTTAGGATACTTCTTAATGAATGATCTGGGCCTAGCAATGCGTTAATTATAAGTACCTGTGGTGGTCAGTTCTGCCTAGGCAAGTTCAAACAATTAACCAATCTTCATCCAAAATGTTAGCATATTTACTACCATAAACTGACGACAGTAATTACAAACAAATACTATCGATTATTTGAAATGATCAAACAAATACAACAGTAATTTATGATTCCGTTTATTTTTGTAAATTTACAGAATGGAGCACCATATCAAAAAATTTTTAAAAAGTAGTATGCTTTAATTGATCGAAAAATTTTCCATCCCTCTATTAAATGAAAAATGTCAAAATTATCGAGAGATGAGCAGCTGATCTCTGAACAGGCTTCAGACTGTCGTAAAACGTAATGCCAGGTCGACTCTATACACAAACCTCATTCATTCTGGTAGAGATATTCGCAAACGTAATGCCAGGCCGACTCTAAACATAAACCTCATTCATTTTTGTAGGGATATTCGCAAACGTAATGCCAGGCCGACTCTAAACATAAGCCTCATTCATTTTTGTAGAGATATTCGCAAACGTAATGCCAGGCCGACTCTAAAACACAAACCTCATTCATCCTTGTAGAGATATTCGCAAACGTAATGCCAGGCAGACTCTAAACATAAACCTCATTAATTTTTGTAGGGATATTCGCAAACGTAATGCCAGGCAGACTCTAAACATAAGCCTCATTCATTTTTGTAGGGATATTCGCAAACGTAATGCCAGGCCGACTCTAAACACAAACCTCATTCATTTTTGTAGAGATATTCGCAAACGTAATGCCAGGCCGACTCTAAACACAAACCTCATTCATTTTTGTAGGGATATTCGTAAACGCATTGTGAGTCCTACCCTAAACACAAACTCCTCATTCTGGTTGAGATATTTGCAAACACAATGCCTGGTTCACCCTAAACACAAACTCCTCACTCTGGTTGGGATATTCGCAATCACAATGCCTGGTTCACCCTAAACACAAACTCCTCACTCTGGTAGGGATATTCGCAAACACAATGCCTGGTTCACCCTAAACACAAACTCCTCACTCTGGTTGGGATATTCGCAATCACAATTCCTGGTTCACCTTAAACACAAACTCCTCATTCTGGTTGGGATATTCGCAAACACAATGCCTGGTTCACCCTAAACACAAACTCCTCATTCTGGTTGGGATATTCGCAAACACAATGTAAGACCAACCTTAAACACAGACCTTCATTATTTTTGTAGGGATATTCGCAATCACATTGCCAGGCGTGTAAGGCGAGCTTAAAGCTTCAGTGTATGCTAAGCTTAAAGCTCCCGTGTATGCCGAGCTTAAAGCTCCAGTGTATGCTGAGCTTAATGCTCCCTTGTATGCCTAGCTTAAAGCTCCCTTGTATGCCGAGAAAGCTTCAGTGTATGCTAAGCTTAAAGCTCCCTTGTATGCCGAGAAAGCTTCAGTGTATGCTAAGCTTAAAACTCCAGTATGGTGTATGCTAAGCTTAAAACTCCAGTGCATGCTGAGCTTAATGCTCCCGTGTATGGTGAGCTCAATGCTCCCGTGTAAGGTGAGCTCAATGCTCCCGTGTATGGTGAGCTTAATGCTCCCGTGTATGGTGAGCTCAATGCTCCCGTGTATGCCGAGCTTAATGCTCCCGTGTATGGTGAGCTCAATGCTCCCGTGTATGGTGAGCTCAATGCTCCCGTGGATGGTGAGCTTAAGGATAATAGAACCCCTGATAAGCAAAATTTCAGACTTTGCCACGTTTAGCCGAAAGTATTAAAGAAATATGGGCAGATATATGTATATTCTGAAAGCTAAGCGACTGCTCATCTCAGGAAAGCTTTGATAATTTACCCAGCTCTAATATTAATCAAAATAAAGAAAAAGTCTGAAAAAAAAATAGAGCTGCTTTTCCAAATGCTATTTTTTCGTCAATTTTCAGAATTTTTCAATTTTTTTTGCCCAAGTGGATAATATAGACTAAAAAACTGTCCGACGGATTATAAATATTCTTTTTAGATTATTTTGAGACATCATTTAAAGTTAAATCTTTCATTTTTTTTTTAAAAAATCAGAACATGGATGTTCTGTTACTGATATCTTTAAAAAACAGAAAAGATATCAAAATTTGTGGCACCCTTTAAATATTTAGCTACATGTGTACCGCGTTTCATGGCATTATGTTGAAAAAATAAGCGAGAAATGAAAGTTTTTCACCATACAACTGTTTCAAAAATGGAAAGAGTGAATGAATGAATGCTTATTGTTTAACGCCCTACTCAAGAATATTTCACTTATACGAAGGCGGTGTCTCCTTGGTGCAGGACGGATTTACACCGTATCTTTTATCTGGTGCCACCTCACCGAGAGGACTTGCCGAAGACACCCAACAAGCCCCCTTACCCAGTCACATTATACTGACACCGGGCCGACCAGTCCACCCTCTATCCTCTTATTGCTGAGCGCCTAGCGAGGAAGCAGGATGCATCATTTTTGGTATGACCCGACCCAGGTTTGAACCCAGATCTCCCCGTCCGAAAAATAGAGAGAAGACCAATATGTCTGGTGGACCATTATGTGTGACAAAATTCGTCAATAATCTGATTGCCAATTAATTTTAATCAAGAAGTGCCCTCCTCCAGTTAAATTGTGAACATATCAACCTACTTTATGTTAAATTTTAAAACTTATCTTGCTCCATGTAAGCGTAAATTGGTATTTTATCTTCACATTTGTGAGCAAAACATGCTAAAATTGGTTTTTCATACCTCTCCCAATGGCTACGGGGGGGGGGTAGTGGTGATTAAGGCTAATGTTTTAGTTATGGGGGTCTGCTAGGGTAGTCTGCACAAGCAGCCGTGCACACTTTATAGCAGGAGACAATACACATTTACCAGAGGTGTGTCTATTCACAGCAGGTAATCCTCCTCCAGTGAGCAAATCCCCGTTATTAAGGGGAACTAAGAAAACACAACTGCCTTGGTTCACAACATTTTACACTTTTTGCTAAATTTTAGGTATTTACAATTCGAATTTGGCTTTCTTCTTAAAGGGTGAGGAAAGACAGGAGAATGGAGAATAACAGTGTGAAATAAAAGATTTGCCGAAATTTCACCCCCGAAGGATTCTAGAAACCTTAAAGTTCCCGTGCGTGCTGAGCTAAAAGATCCCCTGTACGTCGAGCTTAAAGGTCCCGTGTATGCCGCAGTTAATCTCCAGTGTATGACGAGCTTAAATCACGTGAGAGAAGTTAGACTGCGGTTAGCAGTTAGCGGTTAGCTATTCAATGGGGACAAGTCATTACTTGAAGTGCCCCCCCCTGGTGTCAGAATCGGGATTGGTGTGCATGACGTGATAGCCCGTATTAAGTGTCATTAATATACCAATTATGATGTCTGTAGGTGCAGTATTAATGGCGATATGGGCCAGAGCGCTATTCAGATTGTTATTCACAGAAGCGCCCCCTGGTGTTAGAATCAGAAGTCGTTGCCATCAAGTGATAGTCCGCATTAAGTGCCAGTAATGTACCAAGTACGATGTCTGTAGGTGCAGTATTAATGGAGATGTACCCTAATATATAATTTTTAGAAGCAATGCCTTGTCCCCGTTGAATAGCTAACCGCTAACTGCGAACCGCAGTCTAACTTCTCTCACGTGCTTAAATCTCCTGTGTATAGCGAACTTAAAGCTTCCCTTTATGCCGAACTTAAAGCTCCCGTGTATGCTGAGCTTAACTACACCTGTAACTCTCGTGTATGTCCAGCCTAAAGCTGCAGTGTATACTGAGTTTAAAGCTCTCAGGTATACCGATCTGAATTACAGCTGACATACCCATGTATGCCGAGCTTAAAGCTGCCCTGTCTACCGAGCTTAACTGTCAGAACTATCAAAAAGTCAGATGTTACAATGCCGAAAATATCAACCAGATCGATGCGGAGTGGTAAAGTTCCGACACGTTACCAGTTGAAGTAATTCTTGCCATTCCTCTAACCCAAATCGTTTCCTCACTGACCCACCTGAAACAATGCAGGTCTCATCGACTGTCACGCCGAGTGAACTTGACTGGTCAGATGACGTGAACGTTTCTGTTCACTATTTGTTAGTTAATTTCACGATTTGGAATGGTTTCAGTAGAGGATAAGAGTTCTATATGTGAAGCACATCTGTCTTTGAGGTCGTACATACGAAGATTCGCTGACTTAATTGCCCATAACACAACACCTGACTTGACAGTAAATGAAATATTATGTGTAAAGTTTTCAATTCAAAACAGATTGTGTCATTAAAAAGTCTAATTAATAAAATTAATACATTTTAAAACTGTAGACAATAATGTTACCTCACATTTACGAGAAACATATTTTTTTTCTATACACCCTATTTCTCGCATTTAGGCTATAAGCCTACAAGGATACATGTTAAAGTCTATAAGTGCGATCAGATCTCTATGGTGGTGTTCAGTTGGCAAAATAGTGATACTACGATATGCTTTACTTGAGTGTCTTTATCCGTCTGTACCTGTACCTAGACATACATAGACATACGAGCGTCATCCAGTGGATGACACAGACGAGGGAGCCGAACTGCATGGTATCTGTTACAACACACACTGGGATCTCAGATAAGTATAATAAACAATATAACATATCTTAAGAGAATCTACACGGTAACACGATGTTATATTAGTAAGGTGGGCCTAGCACCGTAGGACTGTTAACTACCGTATTCATGTAGATAGGTTCATCAAACGCCAAGCAAACTGTAACTAAGGGTTTTCTTTGTTTACCATAACGACAGGCTCACACCTTCTCCTACAGTAGCTCGCTTTTGTAGGGTGAGTGTTTACCTATTTGTTTGTTTGATTGGTGTTTTACGCCTTGCTCAAGAATACTTCACTTATATGACGGTGACCAGCGCCATGGTGTGCGGACACCGGGCAGAGCCCAGGGGAAGTAAGCTGAGTGGGGAAAGCCAAGTGTTCTGCTGATCAGACTTCAAAGGGCCGTTGTTCGAAACCCGTCTCTGCTAACATGGGTTAACGAGGTGCAGTGTTTATTTCTCAGACCAGGTTTCTTTCCCCGTAAGTCTCCACTGTTAAAACACGTGCAAAACTTGAACTCCTTACTTAAACAGAACAGTAATGGTTTGAATCGACATGACTAAACACACACTAATCCTATATCTGATAGACAATCAACAAACGTAATCACTGCAGTCTGCTTTACCGACAAAATAGAGTTCACCATACATACCCTTAGGCCTAATTATCCCGTGGTGTCATAGAATAGCACCGAGCCACTCGCTGCAGGAAGCGACGTCTCTGAAGGCTGCCGGATCTCGTCTCAACTTGTCTGATATGAAGTGTGTGTTTTGTTGTATAGATCATTCTGTAACTTATATTACACGACAAACCGCCGAGGTAAAACTGGAAATACGGGTAAGTGAGTCAAGTGTGACAATGTTATACAAAGATTATAGAAACATTTAGCCTGTATATATATGAGCGTTTCTGTTTAATAATAAGAGCCGCATTACGTCAATAGGACACTACTTCACCAGTTCAATAAACAGTAGAAAGTGGCCCCAGGTATATTTATAGGCTATACACATAGTATTGAAATACTATGTTGAAGCCCTTTTGGAAGTAAGGAATTACCGAAACACGCATAATTTTAAAATCGTGTAGACTAGACAAGGTAGTGTCTGACAAGAGACAAACACGAGCATTGAATGATAAATATGATCTGTAAAGTATACTGTCAAATCAATATGAACCCCTAGTGGACGAAGTTCCGATTGATAACATCTCGGGCCACACTTCGGACATCTCGCACCACACTTCGGATATCTCGCGCCACATTTTGGACATCTCGGGCCACACTTCGGGCATCTCGGGCCACACTTCGGACATCTCGGGCCACACTTCGGGCATCTCGCGCCACACTTCGAACATCTCGGGCCACACTTCGAACATCTCGCGCCACACTTCGGACATCTCGGGCCACACTTCGGACATATCGCGCCACACTTCGGACATCTCGGGACACAATTCGGACATCTCGCGCCACACTTCGGATATCTCGGGACACAATTCGGATTCTGAGTTTTCGGACGATAAATATGATCTTTGTCGAGGCATTTGCAGCCGCACTGGCCATTTGAACTGGTACGCTATAGCTTTATCCTCTGATGCACGGTATACATTATCTAGATGAGTAGAATGATATTTATTGTGAAATGGACAGAGGGAAAGAATAGTAAATAAGTATTAAATTTGAAAATAAACACACGAAATATACAGTGTAACACAGAATGAAGATATAGCTCGGCATTTCGTATAAATACTCACGCATCGAATGAAATTTGAGACGAAAGGAAATAAATCTGCAGGTACGTAACAATGTGCAAATACAAGCTTCAACTGGAGGATGACGAGAAAGTACATAATGTGTATCTTCACCGACTTCACTACGTTGTTTCATCCGATCCAGATGTGCTTGGCAGCCATTTTAAGGCGTTGTCTAATGCGAGCTTATTATAAAGATACATCGCACAGAAATCTAAACTTGGAAAATTAAATTTTTTGTCATTGTCCAAACTGCGTATTCCGTATTGGAAGTACAAATGACGAGAAATACGATGTCCATACAAAGCATGTACATTACGCAAACAATTTGTATGGTTTGCACCATACTAGTTTGAACTCAAAACTAATATATGCAAGATAAAAATCCCTACCTAATTTATGCACCAATGGTTCCCTTTTCTATATATTTCGCAGTTCTGGGAGGAAAAGACCATTTTGAGAAAATGCAGCATAATTTTTCGCATTTATTTTTTACTGGTATATGTATTAAAGTGACACCATCACATCGCTCTTGTATGTTTACATGCTTGAGGCCCTGAAGAGAAATCCTCAGAGCGGAGCCGTGTCGCCAACTTGGTTGTAGACATATATATATGTATGGATAATAGGGTTCTAGATCATATCCAACAATGTTTCAATTACATGACGACGAGGAGCCCTTAGAAAGTATATATTCTGTGTCTCCTTGTGGTAGTGTGGGTCCATGTTGCCACTGGAACATTATGCCGAAGACTCCAGACGTGATGTCTGACCCAGTCACATTATACTTACTCCGGGCAGATTAGTCCTTTTTATTAACCTGTCAGTGCTACGTGCCAAGCGAGGCAGCAACTAGTACCATTTTCAGTGCCTTTAGTATGACCCGACTAGGGCTGATTCCGGACCTCCCGAACTTGGGTCAGATGCTCTAACCACCAGGCCACAGGGACAGCCCCATGAGGAGTTGTAATATCAAACCCAGTGGCTCCGCAGGTCAGCGAGTACACAGGGCCACTCGTGAGAGATGTATGTGAAATAAGGAATACAGGGGTTTATTTACTTGTTTGATTGGTGTTTTACACAGGAACAGTTCACTTATACGACGGCAGCATCGTGGTGGGAGAAAACCGGGCAGAGACCGGGGGAAAACCCACGACCATCAGCAAGTTACTGGCAGGCCTTCCCTTGTACGGCCGGAGAGGAAGCCAGCAAAAGCCAGTCACAAACAGTCACGGCAATGGGTCATGACGCTGCATTATAGGTGTCAGAATCGTCCGAACGCCATTTATACCTAATATACATTAGGAGACCCACATTGGTTTATAACTACACACTTTAGTAAATGTATGGCACAGCCCAGGCTAAAAGTTAGCTGACCGCCAGTAGCGGGGGGGGGGGGGGGGGGATAAGTGCTCCACTGCGCTCAGTGTGAAGGCCAGTTCGGAGACCCGCTGAGGCGTATGATTACCGTTACATGGTGCGAATGCAATTCCAGTCACTAACGGTACATACATGTGCACTTGTTTGACTCTGAACCAGCTGTGGGCACGTGTATTTGTGAACACTTGTTACAAGTAGCTGTGAAAAGCGTACCACAAGGGCCGGGTGAACCTAACATAACGTGTACCAGTCCTGACTTCACGACCACCTACAATCATGTTTACACTTAATTGTTCGCTTACAAAACTAAATGCTGTTTTTGCTTTCCTTTTGGTATTTCACAACGCTGAAGTGACTGGATAAACTACAGACCAGTAGTACCAGTACAGAGGCCGTTGTCATGACAGCCTTTGTACTTCACCCATGATAAAGTATGCCGGCTAACTACCCAGTCATGGGCGGATGCCCCCTTTTTCCATTTTCGCTACACCAGTTATCCGTATACTGGGAAGGTGGCGAAGCGAAAAGAAATCCATGGCGTTGTGAAGGTGACTTTTTCTTAACTTGGATATATTATGTGTGTTTGGTAAAGTCTAACTATGGCGTCCCTTTTACGTACCTTAAGTTTAATTAAAGTTGTCAACATATACGGTGGTTCCCTAGACTTGTTAAGCTTGAATGACAATATATTTATCACATTGTTGTTTTACGCCATACTCTTGAATTTTAGACACAAATAGGTGTTTTTTTCCCCAGAGCCATTTAGGCTTTGCATGTTGGGCTTTTGAGATTCTCGGTATATGAGGGTCATGTCAGGGCCTACATGCACAGGACGACCTGATCTGGCCACCTAAAATGAAATTTAAAATCAGGTGTCTGTGGAGTTTCCTCTCCCAACAGATGTCGCTGTAGTGAATTAGGACTTTTACATCATAAGTGTTTTGTTACGCATCGTCAAACATACTGCGTAGAACGGCTTCATTTATGACGTATATGGTTTACTCACTGTGACGTAGCGCTGATGCCGCTGCAGTAGAACCTTCAGCGTCAATAAAATGACGGCATATTACTACTTAGGACTTCTCCGAGTATCCCATTATACCCAATCAGAAGGGCTTCGAAAATTTTAGAACACAAACTACGTTAATGTTATCCTAATGCCATTTCTCCTCTCGTATGGAAGATGATAATAAAGGAGGAGGCTCTATTTTAGGGTCATAGAAAGTATGGAGACCTACTATTTACCCGTTTTTACCCAGTGTGACTGGATAGCACAATGTGGTTGGTATCAGTAGTGTGGCTGGATGAGGTGACTTGGCTGATGTCAGGATAGTGTGACTGAATGAGGGGATATGGCCATTGTCAACATAGTTTGGCTGGATGAGGTATTATGCCTAATGCCAGCATAGTGTGACTGGATGAGACAATATAACACGTCTCAGCATAGTGTGACTGGGTGAATCAATATCTCTGTTGTTAACACAGTGTGACTGGATGAGACAATATCGCTGTTGTTAACACAGTGTGACTGGATGAGACAATATCGCTGTTGTTAACACAGTGTGACTGGATCAGACAATATCGCTGTTGTTAACACAGTGTGATTGGATCAGAAAATATCGATGTTGTCAACACAGTGTGACTGGTTGAGACAATATAACACGTCTCAGCATAGTGTGACTGGATTAGGCGATATGGCTGGTGTCAACATAGTTTGACTGGATGGGGTATTGTGGCTAGTGCCAACAAAGTATGACTGGATGCGGTATTTTGGCTCATGTCAACATGGTGTGACTGGACGAAATATCATGGCTACAGTCAGCATAGTGTGACTGCATGGAACGTTATGCCTAGGATCGGTATGGTATGGCTGGATGAATCGTTATGACACACATCATTATGGTGAGATTGGATGATACGTTATGACTTACTAATCCGGCATAGAATTTCGACACTGACAAAAGTAATCTAAAATTAACTCAAACACCAGTCAGGATGCTTTATCAGAGTCTTTACTTGAGACCTGAAGGCGACACACTTCACGCCGTTGACAGTCTTTGTGCAGGGCGTGACGGCCACACACTTCGCGCCGTTGACTGTCTTTGTACAAGACGTGTCATCAGCACTAAATAAGGGCGAGAGAGTATATCTTCGGTAGTGTTTGCGCCAGACCTGAGGTCACCACTAAGTAAGGGCGAGACACTGTACCTTCGGCAGTTTGTGTACGAGACGCGAGTCAGCACGAAGTAAGGGAGAGACATTGTACCATCGGCAGTGTTTGCGCAAGACGTGAGGTCAGCACTTAGTAAGGGCGAAACACTGTACTTTCAGCAGTGTTTACATAAGACGTGTGGTCAGCACTGAGTAAGGGTGAGGCACTGTATCTTCAACAATGTGTGCAAAAGAGGTGAAGTCAGCACTAAGTAAGAGCGAGACGCTGTACCTCATCAGTGTTTTCACAAGACGTGAGATCAGCACTAAGTAAAGGTGAGGTACTGTATCTTTGACAGTGTTTGAACCAGGCGTGCGTCAGCACTAAGTAAGCGGGAGACACTATACCTTCAGCCGTGTTTGTATGCGCGAAGTAAGGGCGAGGCATAATACCTTGAGCAGTGTTTGCATCAGGCGTGAGGTCAGCACTAAGTAAGGGTGAAACACTATACCCTCGGCAGTGTTTGTACCAGACGGGAAAACAAGACCCATCGGGGGGAGTGTGTGCACACGGCGTATTAAAGGCAACACATTTTACATGTTCAACTGTGTTTCCACTAAACTTGAGGGCGACACACCATACAAAATCGTCAGATATTTGCGCAAGACGTGAAGTCAACACACATTACATCACTGACAATGAAACAAAACTTGAGGGCGACCCACATTAGAGCATTGAGGATGGTTTTTTTTTTTATTTCTTTTAAACTTCTTGCTCAGATTGGTACATTGATTATTTTTTATACTATTTGATTCATGTTTAACATTGGAATCAAGAATATTCTTATACCAGAGAAGTAAGCTCATAGCCTTGATAAGGAGTCGGGTATCTTTCTCAGGGAGCTCTCAGGGAGACACTGCAATCCGCACAAAATCATTTCCTTGGAGAGATATAAATTCGGGACGAAATCTCCACAGGACGGTGAGAGTATTGAACTGTTTGTTATTGATTTCAGGTCGATTGCTGCGAACTGTGAGTATCGAACATTGGCCGAAAGTTTAATACGTGATCGCATTTTGTTGGGTGTTAAAGACAATGCCTTGAGAGCTAGATTGCTCATGATACCTGATCACATCAGGTAAAAACTGTTCAACTGTGTAGAGCCCACGAGATATCTGAGGCCCCGTTAAGGACATCAAGAATTCCAGATATCAGCACAAACGTTCACAAGAGAGGGAAGAAAGTGTAAATTCTCTGGATATGACATGCATGGCAGATCCCATTGTCCCGCGAGAAATAGGTCATGTAATAACTGTGGTTCCGTCGGACATTTTGCGTGCAGACGTCAACAAAAACTTGTTCATGAAGTTTCAGTCAATGTCTCAGAGCTCGTGTCTGAAATAGCTAATGATAGATATTGTCTGGGACAAACAGAAAGTGTCGGCAACACTTCGTTAACGCCATGGCGAACTGTGCTTCGCATGAATGGTGCTGACATTGACTTTAAGATAGTCTGTGGTGCTGATATGACTGTGATTGCTGAGAAAACGCTCCAACAGTTACGAGAGTGACGTTTTCTCAGACCAGCATCAGTCATTTGGATATTCCTTGGGGTCAGTTAAAGTGTCTGGGACAGTTCATCAGTCGTTGTTTTCGTAAACAACAACGTTATTTCCTGAGAATGTTTGTAGCTCAAAGTGATATTGAAAACTGGTTGAGTCGTTCTACAGCTGTCAGAATGAATTTCATCGCACGTCTTGACACTGTAACACACAAAGAGGAAAGTGAAAGTGTAGGCCTGATGAAAATTAACTTACCACGTGACGCTGTTCCGTATTCTGCTACAACAGCTAGGCGAGTACCCATTCCACAACTCACGCAAGTCGATGACATACTTCCTAAACTGCAAGAACTAAGGTATTTTCTAAGTTAGATGCATCGTCTGGTTATTGGCAGTTGGGTCTTGATGAAGAAAGTAGCAAATTAGCAACTTTCGTAACGCCTATTGGCAGATTCAGCTTCTTGAGAATGCCGTTTGGAATTTTTCAGCCCGTGGCTTATTGTTCCCAACGACTGACCGTCGCTGAACGACGATACGCACAGATAGAGAAAGAGTGCTTTGCAAGCACATGGCCATGCGAAATGTTCAAAAAGTACATTTGTGGACTCGGACATTTTGGCTTGTTGACTGACCACAAAACTGACTCCAATGGTTCCACGGATCAATGATTGGAACACCGGGCAAGCTCCAGTGAGATATCAAAGACTCTTGCGGTATAATGCTAAGGCTCAGTATGTACCGGGAAAGAGTTTATTCATAGCAGACTTACTGTCCAGATCTATCATGAACACAACATATGTACCAGATACAGAGCCTGGGGTTGTGGTTTATGTGCAGTCAGGTGGAGCTAACCTACAGAGCTCAGATCCATTGCTTCACGAAATGAGACAAATCAACTGACAACGACCCTGTCTTGCCGCAAGTGATCGACTATACCATGGTAGGTTGGCCCAGGTTCGTGCACACTAATGATATTGATGTTCATGAGTTCCACCGTATCCGTGGTGAATTTAGTGTTGTTGATGGACTGTTGGTGGACTGTTAGTGCGTGGAACGCGCATTGTTATTCCTGAGTGAACGCGGGAGTGTACGGTGGAGAAATTTCAGGATGGACACCAGGGACTTACTCATTCTAGTGACCGAGCTAAACAGACAGTCTGGTTGCCGGATCTTAATGACACAATTGAACGTGTCGTGAAACATTGCCGGTACTGTCAGGTTAAGAGAGTTGTTCAACGCCATGAAACACTGCGATCCACACCACTACCAGTGCGTACTTAAGAGACAATTGGCACAGATAGTGTGAACTGAATCACGAGAATTATGTCGTAGTTGTAGACTACTATTCGAAATGTATTGGGACTGCTCACCTACCCACTACAAGGACTGGTGTAGTTATTGGGAAACTGAAAAACATGACACCTCTTTGGGGTATCCCATAGACATTGGTAAGAGATAACGGACCTCAGTTCAGTTGCAATGAGTTTGATGTATTCAAGCGATTAGACTTGTGACTGTTGTTTGTAGTCTAACTGATGGTAATCAGAGTGGACAGTTAAAGTGTTTTCTTTTAATTAATGTGTACTCTGATGATGTATAGCACATTTCATGATAGTCTTTTTTTCAGAAAAGATTTCTTTTTTGTAATTTCTAGTTTAAGATACACACTTTCTAAGAAAGAAAATTAGTCGAGTTCTTTGGTACATCAGTTATGTTGCTGGATCGAAAACCTCCACATCTTAGCTGGATTTGAACTGTAAACTTAGAAGGGGAGATGCTGTAATATATCACGTTTGCGTATATTGCGTTGTACGTCTAGCAAAGGAGACTACTCTGGTTGTCACGACTGTTTACGACACTCTACCACTTGTTGGTAATAAACACTTCTAAGTCACCCCATTAACGAGCCCAGGTAGTAGTGACAAGCATAGACTGCTTAAAGTGATATAGATGTGAATGACATTCCGTGCACACGGTTTAGCCTGATTTGACGGAAACCGAATCGTTTCAGGTTAACATGTAATTTCTCCAAGTATTTCACACAGTAACCTCTCGTAACCTAAACGACCACGTCCAATAATAATTCTGAGAGTTAATGTTAATGATAATACAAAAGTTTTTTTGGGAAGATAGGATGATATCCTTTTAGATGTACGTAAGTTTTAGCTTCGAAAATAATATTTTGTAACATTTATTCGCCTCTTGAAAATGCACTTTTTGGGCGAAATTTTTACTCATTTACAGCAATCGCATAATGTGTTATACAGTACACAGAGCAGGTTACAGGTAAAATGTTATGGATTGTTTTCTGTGTGTGTCGGTTTGTACTCATCTAATGCCTTATGTTAACTGCTTCTAGGCATGTTTAGCACGTAAGTTCTCTTCTGATTCCCTGTCTTCAAGTATATGCCCAATTCCACCTTCCTCCAAAGTACATCCTATAAATTTGACAATGTATCTCTGCCAAACGCTTATTTATTTTTTCTTATAACCCTGCAGTGACATTAGTAAAAAATCCTGATAGCCCCAGATATATATTTGCAGTTAAATATGTCGTAAACGTATACATGTACCGATTTAAAATATTCATATGTGATGATTATAAGGTGGCAATTTAAATTTTGCCCTCTAATTCAATCAGACTCAGTTAGTCTCACACATTCACACAGGAATGACTCACAAGACTCATTCTGTCCACACTCCTGTCCGGTTTCGGGACAAATGCTACCTCATGGACTAAACTGCTTGGATACCGACTGGCTTTTTACATCAGAGTAGAGGACAATCTCCGATCTCTCGTGATCTCCGTAAAAGGCAACATACACTACAGTGACAAAACAGAGGATATTCAAGTTGAGAGATAATTAAACCCAATCATAAATCTTTCATTTATTGTGGGATATGCGAGAATTGGATGGGTAAATTTTCAGAAGATTTTCAACATTTGTATTACAATATTTATTTTAATATCTTGACATAGTTGTTTAGGATATTAGAGATTTACTGCGTCATTACTGATCATTGCCTATGCGATAACATGGATTTGTAGCCTACTCTGTCGCGCAGGCTCACTGCTCTGACCATGCTGTCGACTGATGTATTTTCAACGTGCTTTTCCATTTGCTAGGGATAAATTGGGAGGCTTAGTCGTTGATCGGTCTGTTGACAGCCTGTTACAAGGCACATATTTATGATTACATGTGTCCAGATTAAGACCCGCCTATGTTTAAAGCCTACACAAAGTGGTTAAAATTAACAGTCAGGTAGAAGCCCATTTTGCGTGGCTGATTGTCCAGGTAGAACAATGCTACACCATGGCCCCAGCTGAGATTCCCACAGATGTGTCACGAATAATTCTCGCCGTCAGTCATCATTAATGTTACCCAAAGCGGAAAGAGCGCACCTCCAGACAATACACGTAAGTGAAATAACAAAAGCTTCAAAATTTACGACCGGTGATTTAGAGACAAAAGATTTACTTGTTCGCTGCTATACAAGTGAATTCCAAATTTTAGTGAATCAGAAGAAATCTTTTGGCCACTCTCACGCGCTACGTTACTGTGCTTCCTGATAATCCCGGTCTAGGACTATAACTTCCCTCCTTTGAATATACCCTTTGCTTTCTGACTTTACCAAATTGAACTTGGATTTGCTTTTTGGCTGGCGTTCGCTCTCTCTCCACTTTGAACCCGGGACAACGGCACATAATAAGTATAAGTAGTAAGTATATATTAAAGAACTCCTTTCTTGTTACTTAACCCCTTGTCGTTGTAGTCACTTTGTCCGCAGGTTTATCTATAAAACTGTAGAGTTTTATAAAGGTTACGGGCATGGTTAGTGGCAACCTGGGCGCATGGTTTCCACTCTGCATGTTGTGATACCTAGTTGTGTCTGAACAGACTATATAGGCTCCATCGTGACGGTTTCCCTAAAACGCTTCAACTCAAAACGCTTCCTCCACAAACTCTGCGCTTGGATCAAGTAGCCACACACCTTTACCCCGTAACAAGCCTGACGTTTGTTGAGAGCGACGCCAAGTCGGAAATTATGTAGAGAACGACGTTAAGTAAGAAATAATGCAGAAAGCAAAGTTAAGTTAGAAGTAATGATATAGTGTATAAAGTTCGTAACATGTATTGCAAGCTCATTTCAGAAAAAGTGGAACAACAATTTTCATGTGAGGTGTTGTGACATGAACATTGTGAAGGTTTTACTCACGGAATCTCCAACAGCCTAAATCGCTGGAAAAAAAAGTTCTCAGCCACTTTGGGGCACTAAGAGTTGGGCTCTGAAGAGTGGTGAGCTTGTATTACCACATAGTGAATAAACGTTTTAAAGGACTACGGGTAGGGGCTCCAAATACAGGCGAGGTTTCAGGGGCTACTTGATTCCCTGAATCTCCGTCATCCGAGATTACTGTAGATGACGTCTCATGCATTCAAAATAGTGTCGTAAAGTCGGGGTCCCATCAATCTCAGCGCGTCACAGACCAAGATCCAGAGGCTGCTTAAGGCCCGCAAGCTCCACTGCCCTAGATTGCCGTCGATGAGCTCTCAGTTCTCAGGGGGTGGCAGTGGGGGCCAGGGTCCGAAAAGTGATGTCATTGGTCAGTGTTGTATGATATACGCGTTACATGGCATGATGAACATACCTTTGTGGAAGATTAAACCTCTTGGCTCTGGGTACAGAACTTTATCTCAGCACAGTAGGCGAGGTTTCAGGGTCGACTTTAGTCGGCCGCGGAAGCACCGCCGCCCTACATTACCGTTAACGAGTTCTCTGCCATTTGAATTTGGGCCTCCGAGAGTTGAGGTCTAAAAAGTAGGGAGGTTACATTTTGAAAAAAATAAACCTTAAAAGTCAGGGCGGTGTTAAGAGCTCAGGAATCTGCGAGATTAAAACCGAAGAATGAGTGTGAAAGTATGGGCCCTTATTTTTATTTGGCATCCATATATGAACATGCTTGTATGCTTCCCGAATTTTCACCCCTCTAAACCTGATCGGTGTACGACAGCAATTTAATCTGTAAGTGCGAATTTCAACTGTGCGTATTGGGTAAGTAAACCTGCAAACATAGACTGGTTTTTCTCTGACCCCAACGCCGTTCTAATATCCCTGGATTAGAACTGTAAAGTGGACACGTATCTCCACCCTCGGGTCGCAAAAAATGTTTTATCCGGGTGGTTTAATTCTGCAATTGTATTGGCCGAAGGAACAATGTCTCGTCTAACACAAAGTTCAGGTTACGGTCTTTTGCGCATTTAATTGTCGCTGCCCTTCGAACTCATCGTTACATGCGTTACAAAGCAACAAAGTAAACACTACGACACACTCTGTTTTGAAACTAAAAAATGCACACATCTATTTTGCCTATTACCTATGTGTCGCTTTAAAACTGTATTCACAAGTACCTTTACTGTTTCTTTTTGGAGGGAGGGGGGATGATTTTTCCACCAAAATAAACGCTGTCGAATGTTTTAATAGTACGGTGGGTTTTATGGAGCATATTGATGACGTGCTTCACCGGTGACGTCACGCCGACTTTTCCATGGCCATAGAGCAGAACTCATACAGAGGCAAACATTGAACAGGATTACTCTTCACAAGAACTTTATTCAAACCTGAACATAAAGGTGTACAAAAAGTTGTGTGATAGCCCCCCCCCTCCCCCGGGAGAAAGAGGACATGTCGTAAAATATAGACTAAATCGTGAGAGAAAAGCGAACTGTACCCAAAAGTAACAAACATGCCCGTGCTTGAATAGAAATTATTTTTTATAATACAGATATGTACTACATTTTTAATAAGTATTTTACATCATTTGCCTGTCACAATTAATTACTAAAGCACTAGACACATGTATAATCCATGCCACATGTGTGGTTCAAGGGCTTTTTGTGACCATTGACCGTAGAGAGTTTGGTATCGTGTGGGTATCAACATAATACTCCGACATTATAATATTACCTACACACCAGAGTGTGACAAAGCCCTGGGTATATATCAATGCATGTACGCTGCGTGCACAGTGTTTTCAGAATACATTCGTATCCATGCATTTGAAAGGTGAGCTCAGCTCAGTGCTATGTACACAATCAGACACACGCTTTGTTAGTTGGAGGCCATGTTACACCCCGATTTCGGAGAAATGCTGTCCGTGTGGTGTCCCCAAAACTGCATGGTTAAATGCTGGCTTATCTGTACATTGTCTATAAACAGTGATGTGAGGTTTGTCACTCAGGCGCAAAGTTCAGCTGACAGTATGATTTACACCTGTAGTTTGATCAAACGCATGTAGGTGTTTAGTTCATCAGCATTGTGGTATAACACACGTGATTACAGGTGTGTTGTAAGAATATGATTTTGTAGACGTGCGGCATTTTGCCAGCCAGTATCTGTGTTTGTATGTTGATGTTTTACGTTGCACTTAACAATTTTACAGTAATATATGGCGACGAAGACGTCACTGGAAATTATATATACGGTGTCTTCGTGTGACAGGGACGGTGCATGCCACCAAAAACGCTGTCGCCACTGGCAAAAATCCAAAGTAATGTAGAGGGTAATGTGAAGTCAGAGACAATGTATAGAGCGACGCAATGTCACAGGTATACAGAGGGTGGCGTTTAGCTAGAGATAATTTAGAGGGTGATGTTTAGTCAAAAAATAAATCGAAGAGAGCGGCAATAAGTGAAAAGTGGTGTAAAAGAGCGTTTCTAGGTCAGACTTAATACAGGTAGCGGTCTCAAGTCAGAAATAATGCCAAGGAAATCACAAGAATTGTGGAGAGAAGTGTTATTAGTAATGCAGAGAACAATGCTAAGTCAGAAGTAATGTAGAGAACAATGCGAAATCGGCAGAAATGTGCAGGCCATGACATGAAGTTAACAGCAATGTAGAGAGCGACGTGAAGTCACATGTTATGCAGCCAAAGCGTGACATGAAGATGATAACATCTACCAAAGTCTTGACATTGAGATTAAGACGTATGCGTGACAGAAGTGCCCAGGCGTGTGATGGTTCACCATGTGGGACCGGATCATGTGCGTCCTGTCAACTGAGAGTGCTGATGGCAGTTTTGAGTGACGTGTTTATACAGTCCTTGCTCATAACCAGACCCGGAACGCTCATTCTGATCGACGGCTGGTAAACCAATGTCGGTCTCCACGGATACAAAGAACATGGTGACAGAATTCTCCGGTCTATTGGTAGACCTGATCCTAAGTCACTACAGAATGTCCGAAATTAAATGGTTGTTTTAACATGATTAATGTGAACCCAAGACCAACATCTTGTAAATATGCATTATCTCGATTAAATAGAATAAACTGGTAAACATGCATTGGCTTCTCCCTGACCAAAAGTTGTGCCAGTGTCCTTGAATCAGAAATGTAACAAACGTGTTCAATCGGGGTTGCTTTATTCTACCATGGTGACAAAAGAGCCACTTCTCTTCCACATACAACTGTCACATTACCGTCGTTTGAGCAATAGGTCACCGCCCAGTACTTAATTAGCTGACGCTGCCTTTCCGTTAGGACAAACTTACTAAGCAACAAAGCAGCAAAGACAACATTGCTACACAATCCGCTTTGAAACTGAAAAAGGAAGCTTGCACTCACTAGTCTTGTTACCGATCTTTCTCTAGTATAAGTATAATGGCACTGGTTGATTTTACTCTGCTCTAACGGAAGACAGACATATATTTTACACCAATGGTAGGCTGAACCTCGCCTGCTGGAGTCATTCCAAATTGCCAAGTAATGGCCAGAAATATTATACATTAGTATTTGACCCACTGGCAGGAACATAGTGGCTCTACTGTAGGCAAAAATTAGGGCAGTTATTCCTTCAGACAACCAAGACGGGTAAGGTGAACATGTTCTCTGGAGTCTCTTGGTGCATGTAATTTTATAAAGTTATGCTATTATACTCGATTGTTCGTTTATTTTCTTGCATTTTAGCGCAAGACAAAATGGAGTTTAATTGTCATCTTCGTGAAAGTTTCACATTTGAAGCGCCAAACGTCACGTGCTAACTGACGAGTGATAGGGTGGTTTACGTGGCGCTTGTGAATGATATCGTCAGGTTTTCATGATTTGTTTTTTCCTTCACAGACAGCAGTACATGGACACAGATTCCCACCATGTTGATTCTACTCGCACTGTTTCTAGTTTTACCTCACTCAGGTAGGCATACCCATTTTTTATCCCACATAATGCAAAATAGCTGTGACACTGCCGACATGGAGTTAAGTCATGGTCATTCATTCATTCAAAATGTTCCGTTTTCATTGAGCAGCAACAGTCACCTGGGCAAACTAGTACGTTCCCATACCCTGCAGTTATGCCTGGTGTCTTGACTGGGTTACTCCCGTTTGTTCGGTTGTGAAAACAAAACAGAAAGAACAGATTTTTAACAGGAGACAACCCTGACATCATTACCCGGTGACCGGTTAATTTATAATATCAGCTTCTGTGATTGCCACTGAACGCTGCCTACACTGAGCCATTGTCTATTTTCTTTCAGCTTATAGTGGGTCTACTCTTGTGCTGCCATCTCGTATAGTGGTCATCCAACTGCCGTATGTAAATGCTACAATCCCGTGTAGCTACACGTTTCCAGATAAAGTGAGTATGACCACATGGAAAAAATCTGGCGGAGTGAAAGATGGCATAGTTCTGGAAAGGAACTCAATCGGAAAAGTAACACCCGGTCCTCGTTATGAAGGTTTAGTCTCTTTTGGCGAAGGATGCTCACTGGTCTTTAAATCTGCGAGATTAGAAGACAATGGTAACTTCACAGTGGTAATACACAACCAAAACGATTCGTCAGAAACCGTCCGGGTCATCGTTGTTGGAGAAAACTCTACTGTGTATTCCTCTGGTAAGTATTTGAATGTGGTTCACTTTTTAAATTAATTATTCGTGCACCTCTTCAGTGTTTCTCCTTGATGGCAACTCCGTCGTAAAATACATGTACATGGACTGGAATTAAATAGATGTATTAAATGGAAAGAGAAGTATTCCAAAATGGCATTATATTTCAGTCTTATGTTGCTCGAAGTCAAAGGCCTTCGATAGGTGGACACAATACGAGATGCAGTCAGATTACCGGAGTAGCTTTGATCCATAATGAGATAGCAGTACTGCATTTTTGAAATGTAGAGAGTGATCTCCCTTTGTTAGTGCTCTCATGGTTTGACCTATTGCCGTCTGATTGGCTAGGAAGCTTTAAAACAACTTTAGCTTTGACCATATTCTAACAACATCGGCCGTCTTAAGTGGAGCCCTGTGCATATATTTAAGCCCCGGTACTTGTTGTATCAGTGAATAATTACATGTATACCTAACAAAGCTCAAATTGTTCACTTTTGTAGTTACTCTTATCTTAAAAGCTTGGTAACTCGTTGTGTTAACATTCTTGGTAATTCACTGTATCAGCATTCTTGGTAGGCGTAACTTTCTGTGTTAACATACTTGGTAACATGATATGTTACCATGTGGTAAGTTAACATGCATGGTAACTGGCCGTGTTAAGATGCTCGGTAGTTTGCTGTGTTAAAATTCTTGGTAATTCCTTGTATCAGCTTTCTTGGTACGCGTAATTTTCTGTGTTAACATACTTGTAACATGGTATGTTAACATGTTTGGTTACTATTTATGTTAGCATGCTGGGTAACTCCCTGTGTTAACATGCTTAGTAATTCCGTATGTTAGTATGCTTAGTAACTCCGTATGTTAGCATTCTTCGTAACTCAGCATGTTAGCATGCTTTTTAGCTCGGTAGGTTAGCATGCGTGGTAGCTCGCTCTGTTAACATGCTTGGTAACTTGTTATGTTGACACGCTTGGTAAATCAGTATGTCACCATGCTGTGTAACTTGTTACGTTGAGACGCTTGGTAACTCGGAATGTTAGCATGCTGGGTAACTTGTCATGTTGACACGCTTGGTAATTCAGTATGTTAGCATGCTGGGTAACTTGTTACGTTGAGACGCTTGGTAACTCGGAATGTTAGCATGCTGGGTAACTTGTTATGTTGACACGGTTGGTAACTAGCTATGTGAATTTCATGCAATGCATCTGTTCTAAACGATACTAATATTTATGCCAGTGCTAATTTGTGTACGGATAGCACCATGACGCTGATCTTGTAGCTTTGGTTGTGTTCCCAGTGCTGCAGTGCTTTATATTATTACATTCTTTTCAAACTATCCGATGACAAAATTATGCCACTGCTTACCCACCTCAGAATTATGAGATCTAAATAGACATGACGAATGAGAACAAGTGTGCAGCAGTGGCTGACATGTGACATAGTGCTCCTAATGAGAACAAGAGCCCGGAAGTGGTTGACATGTGACATGGTGGTCCTAATGAGAACACGTGCCCAGCAGTGGCTGACATGTGGCATGGTGCTCCTAATGAGAACAAGTGCCCAGCAGTGGTTGACATGTGACATAGTGCTCCTAATGAGAACAAGTGCCCAGCAGTGGTTGACATGTGACATGGTGCTCCTAATGAGAACAAGTGCCCAGGAGTGGCTGACATGTGACATGGTGCTCGTAATGAGAACAAGTGCCCAGGAGTGGTTGACATGTGACATGGTGCTCCTAATGGGAACAAGTGCCCAGGAGTGGCTGACATGTGGCATGTTGCCCCTAATGAGAACAAGTGCCCAGGAGTGGCTGACATGTGACATGGTGCTCGTAATGAGAACAAGTGCCCAGCAGTGGCTGACATGTGGCATGGTGCCCCTAATGAGAACAAGTGCCCAGGAGTGGTTGACATGTGGCATGGTGCTCCTAATGAGAACAAGTGCCCAGCATTGGTTGACATGTGGCATGGTGCTCGTAATGAGAACAAGTGCCCAGCAGTGGCTGACATGTGGCATGGTGCTCCTAATGAGAACAAGTGCCCAGGAGTGGTTGACATGTGGCATGTTGCCCCTAATGAGAACAAGTGCCCAGGAGTGGCTGACATGTGGCATGTTGCCCCTAATGAGAACAAGTGCCCAGGAGTGGCTGACATGTGACATGGTGCCCCTAATGAGAACAAGTGCCCAGGAGTGGTTGACATGTGACATGGTG